>JAMKCH010019908.1:0-97043 GCA_023653785.1 Ophioderma brevispina
ATTCTGCCAGACAATTTTTACATGAGGACCTAGTTCCCAGAAAGGATTTTATTTGTTATGGCCCTGTTGTACTAAGTTTACGAAGGCGGAAGTCAACGAGGGGAGGAACAAGTTACCCTACCTGGAATGTTTTTGGTCATTCATTCATTTTAATTACGCCAGTATGGCACGGTGTTTTGCTTAGTCTCAGTTAAATGTGCCGTGCCATGGACTTTAGTCCTGTGCCGACCACGTAGCAGCGGCCTATAGGTCAGTAGTCATCGTTCTGCTTTATGGTAGCAACAGGTTTGTGGCCAATCACAACCTTGCTTTTGTACAGCTTGGTTATTTGCAAGGACAAACGCACCTTTTTGCGCTTTTAGTTGGATATCCATTTCGCTTAACACACTGTCAGCAGTAGGACCTTCGACCGAGGAGGATCAAAAATTTTCTTTGGCCCAACCACTCTCCCATATGTGCTAGTTGAGAGTTGTTAATTTTAGTATATTGAGGGGAGGGATATGTAGTGTGCGAGTCGTGATTTGGTAAAATAAAATTATAGTTCATTATTAGCATATGTAATTAGATTAAGCTTGAAACCATATTAAATAATATGTTATATTCTTAATATTTGATTTAGAAGCCTCAAACTTAAGATATTCTAATTTACCAGAACTGATAACATTGAATTTTCACGGTTACTCTCTAAGGCACTTCCCTTGTGAGGAGGCTACGTACCTCGGGTGAGTCCCAGCTGGCTTACAATAACATTTTCTTTTAATCTGATAACTCTACAGGAACTTCCCCTGTGCGGAGGCTTACGAACCTTTTATGAGGTTCTTCAAGCTGGCTCAAACAAATATTTTCCTAATAATAATAAGTATATTTAGCGATGTGTAAGGCTTCAGCTTTAGCTTATTTCGCTATGCTTAGGTATAGCTCCCTTTGCAATTTGCAAATCCATTGCTCTTATTCAATGCTTGCGTATTTTGCTTAATGCTTAGGAGCTCGCCTTTATTAATTGCGGGTAATTCACAAATCTTTTATTCATTGCTTGCTTATTTGTTTTGCTAATTTTAGGCAGGTTAACATATAAAATATAGTGGGAAGCTCTCTATCCATTAGTTACGTTTTTGCTTTTGCTTAATTATTGCTTACCTCAATTCTTAGGACGATCCTTAAGACTCGGTCTGCGTAAGGTCACCAGCCGCGAGGCATAGTGATAGATTTTTACGTTGCTTATCCTTGCTATATATATAGGCCCATATAGTTGTGCTTTGCTGAAGCCTTAGACGTTTATGAAATTAGGAAATAATAAATGATCATTACAGACATGTACTAGATTTTAATGCGACACAATAAACTTTTTGATCATTGATGCTAACAACATGGCAATTAAAAAGTTGTGCTGCATGTTCATTTCCTGTGTCCAAAGGGTAATTGTTGGGTTGCCGAATTGAAAAGCTAGGACATTCATCTGTTACCTGCTCCACAAAATACTATGATATACAAAAAAAAAAAACTTGGTTATCAAATCAGGCATAAAAAATGAGAGCACTGGCAAAAAAACCAGATTTATGTCATTCTCTTTTGATTAAGGAAAATAAATGTCATTGCAGAAGTATTTTCATAAATTTCCCATAAATTATTAAATACACAAACTGGTGATTCTTAGCACATCTTATACTTGAATGGTGGGTGCTTGAGTACATTTGATCCATGTGGTGAGCAATGGGACAATCTGAGAATGAGATTATACGTTTCCAAACTACAATTAGGTATGAATCATGGCAGAGCAATACGGCAGCTCGGAAAGGATTTCCCATGTGTAGTGCAGAGGTTATGTGTACAGATTGAAGTGAGAGAATACGTTCTTAGTTCGTCATAGAGATATGGGTGTAAATGAACTAAATCTCAACATATCTCCGGGAAAAACAAAGGGGGTTCTAGGAGGTTTTTGCAGGACAGTGTCTGCTTCCTTTGTTTTGAAAATGTATCATAATTGGGTCTGAACCTGGTACCTAGCGAAGGAAAAAATGACACAATTTTATTGTGTACTTTGTGCTCTCAGACACGAAAAGTGAAAGCCCACAATCGCTACTCGTGGTCGCAACTATTTTTCCACAACAGCCCTTCCACATTATTTCTAGCTTGAGGATTTTAAAAAAATGGTTTCAATATAACGCCAACTTTTTTCCAATTTTTAGAATTCAGGGATACGTACTTAGCGGAACCGCGTAGCAGAAAACAAGGGAATCTATCTCATCTTCGGTCGTTCGTTCGTTCAAGTCCAAAATCACAGTGGAAGATCAGTCTTTAACCAGCTGATAGTTTCATATCCAGGTTGATCAGGCCTGGAATCCTATTGGGGCTTGTAGACCTCGCATTCATCTATGATGTGGCTAATGGTTTGTGGCTCTCACATCGCAGTTTGGTGTGAAGGTTCTACTCCGATCTCTGTGAAGAGTTCTTTGACGGACCAACGCCCAGTTCGAGTCTATTGAGGTTGACCATGCTTTCCTATCAAGGTCACAGCCTTGGTGCTAGATGGCTGTCCACAAACTGTGGGTTCAAAGTAGAGGATGACCATTGACTCATACCATCTGTCATTGATCCAGGATGATCGATAAGGGAGGGATAATGTGACTGACAGTGTCATGGATGGGTGTTAGCAGAGTGATTCCGTGGAATTTCTGATCCTCAAAGGGTGTTGGTGGTGGGATTAGGCTACCAGGTTCAATCACATTTCTTGGCGAGCTTGATCGTCGAAGGGTTTCTTCCTCCTAACGTTTGCCGGAGCTATGCCAGACAGAATTGGAAGGGACTATCTCATCTTTTGTATCAAAGCAAAACTAAAAATGCAAATCAACAAAATATGCATTTGTCAGGTCCCTATCACTTAAGATAAGGTGGTACTCACAAATTTTCCAAGAGCATGGAGTATACTTTATAAGCCAATACTTTCACGGATAGATATTTTCGCGGTGTTAAGCAGATTTTACATTTTCACAGGTGTTGAATTCGGGGTTCTGGGTATATGCTCTATATAATTACATAGTAAAATGCTTGATTTTCACAATTTCGAGATGGTGTTATTTTCGAGGATGCCATGTGATCCGCGATATATGCGAAAATAAAACCCCACCGCGAGAAAATTTCAGCTTATAGAGTAAAACTCTCGCTTTTTGACTTACCCTCCTTTACATGTAATCTTCCCATAGAGTGATGTAGTTGACACTGCCATATATAGCCTTTCCCTGTCACCGGTACCCTTCACATATCAGATTGACTGATTTCAGGCATGTTAAATGCTCATTTTCCTATAATCAATCCTGGAAAGGAAAACACATATAAGTGTTGGTTAGGCCAAAAACTTGGGAAATTTCCTCAAGATCAGTAATACCCACCCTTAAAATTATTCATCGTTTGAGATAATTTAGTGTGAAGTTTTACCCTGATCTTATTCTACGATGATCAATGATTTTCATACGTACTTTGTATTAGGAATGGGCTCCCAACTCAAAATGGTGAACTGAAAAGAGTTGAAGGGAAAACTGCTCTTTGTTTGAATATATGAATCGCCATTCAGTTGAAAGGAAAAGAAATAGGAAGAATGGCAACTTTATAGATGACCCCGAGGGTGACATCAATGGTTTTACAAACACAAGTAGGAAATGTAGGTCAGAGTTTCCTTTGAGGGCCTTGCTCTGGTATCCTGGTAACCAGTACTACCGTCCCAGGGACGAGTTGTCGGCGGCTAAACAGTCACCCCATCGGATTTCTGATGAGGGAGAGGTAGCTGGTTACCCTGTAGAATGAAAAAGGATCTACCTACAAGTGCGTCGCTCTGCGAGAGCTATGGGCCAATCCAGCAATGCGCCTTGCGTGGGGGAGGAGTGGTTGCCCAAAGGCAGGCCCACCGCCGACGAAAATGTGGATTGATGTACAGGAAGGGCATCCAGGCAATTATCTTTTGCTCCGTTAACCGGGGGACAAACGGAGTATTTTAACACTTTGTATAACAACTTAACAATTGCACTGGTCTACTGACATGTTAGAGGGGCGAAGAATCTGCCCATACAGCATCAACTAGGCCTATCATGCCTGATTGAGCGTGAATTTAAAAGACAAGCCCTGCAGGTCACGAATACTGCGGGCAGTGCTTTGTTCGTTGACCGGCACATGTGTGTAACATGTAAAACTTAAAGAGTTGGCTATGTACACTGGTTAAAATATTGGTAAGCAAAGGCGGTTCTTGAACCACTTGTATTGCCTACTTTTGCGATCCACCTTTCCGTCACTCTCTGCGCGAATTGACCTCTATTGACCTTATATCTTTGTATGTGACCTTTAACCTTACCATGACATGGTCTCTATGGTGCATCTATGACCAGAATTTGATGACAATTGGGAGTTAAGGTGTCCATGCATGAGCAAATTGAAAAAGATTAATCCCAAAACTTTAACACACATACAAAACTTTAACACACACACATACATATACACACAGAGACAGGCATACAGAATTTGGATTAGTATATGTCTAAGTGCAGATGACACAAAACTAGATGCAAATGAAACAGGTACAACTTTGGAAAAATTGAGTTAGACTCGAGAGCCAGTTTACAAACCTCGTTCAATTTCTTCCTCCTCTCTTTCTTCACCGTTGAATCTTGGAATGCTGACTACAGGGGTCATTGTACTTGTCACCACTGAGTACGTCTGTAAACAATCATTGAAGTAGTGATGCTCAATACATTGTTATTTAAATAATAGCACACAAATACTCGCTTTTTGTTACACTTATTTTGCAAAGCAGTCTGGGATTTTTTTGTGCATATATGCAAGATGATATTTATCTCTTTCCATGTTTTTTCTGACAACTATTCCAATTAAAGGCCGACTCAGAGATTTCCTGAGGAGGGCATTCTCAATTTTCAAACAAATTGTGTTTTTTGCATATACATAATGCTTGTCCATATACTAATCACTGTGTGAAATAGTTAACCTCAAATCAAAGTCCTTTATCTAACTTTGTTAAAAAATTCCGGATCCGGAATTTTTGTTATACACAGTATCCTATGTCACGTAATACTATACATAAATGTTTACTGTATTAAAATGAAAAATCCGATTCATATCAAATTTTGGAAAGGTGCATTTAGGTTACTATCTTTAATTGAATATTTTTAATTATTACACAAAAAAATAATATTTTGAAATCTGAGTCTGCCTTTAATTGTATTATCACTGACCAAGCATCTAGAATAACCTCTTATTCTATGTCTAATTTAGAAAGACCCCAAATTATAGTAAGTGTAGGCATTTTAATTGACACATTGCAGAGAGATTATTGTGTCAACATAAGGACTGTAAGTCATTGATGAAAGCTGTCAACTTGTATTGGAGACATGAGCAATTTTTTGGTAAACATAAGTGTACTGGGGGATAGCACAGTGGGTCTTCCGGTGTTTTGCACCCCTGTTTATCCACAGGTTTGAACCTCGGTCCGACCTGCAATGTGTGGATGTGCTTTGGTTTTACGTTACAGGCTCGCCTGGGTACTCAAGTTCCTCCTGCTTCCAAACATTCGTCTTTCTTCCAACGTGGTGTAAGGGATGTTAAAAAACGCGTATTTATATGATAGGTAATGTGAAATTTGAAATAACAGTTATATATAATGAATGGTATGGTGGTGGTGGTTGTTCAATACTAAATCCTCCTCAATTTCGTATGCGTGATCTTATATAAGTAAAACAATTCGATTTTCTACCTTGGTATCAAACAGATATGAGATAAAATGTGGCGTGCATCTCAGAGGAACTTTTCTAACAGGCCAAGCGGAGTCAGAGACAAGTTGTGTGTCGGTTAATACACATATACGTATTCACCCTGTAAAGGAGATAAATGGAAAAAAGGTTACACCTATTTTTGAAGTTCAAAGAACAGGCTTTATTTTGAACTAACAACCCAAAAATAATTATTTTTTTTTCATTGACAAAATCCAGGATTTCCAAGATCCATACAAATTTCCAGCACTTCAGAGCCAAATTTTTTGGGCATGATAGTCCATCTTCTCATCAACAATGTTTTTTTCCCAGTGATTAGATTCATGGTACTTGTACACACATTAAATTTTTTTTAAACATGTACACGTTTTTAAATTCCACACTTATTCTAACACTTTTTTAGGTATCTGGAAAATGTCTACACTTATTCAAATTTGTTGGATACTGTGGAGAGCGTGGGCTAGCCATGCATTAGGAGATGTACCTCCGGTGTGGCAAAGCAGTGGCTAGCGGGACGAGGGTGGCAAATGGGTACTCAAGCTCCCCTAGGGTTTTGCTAAGAGATTAAAATTGATTGATGGACAACAAGACCTGCTGCATAACATCCTCAAGAATCGGCACCAAGCTCGGGCAGGACAGAAGACTTGTACTCAAGCTCCACCCCCTAGCGGGTTTTGATCAAGATCATGTAAATTGATATGTGGACAACAAGCACCTGCCTGCAAAACATCTCAACGAATCGCACCAGCTTCGGCAGCAGAGAATGCCGCTCTCGTCGAACCGTTTCTGCCCGACACGCTGACTAAATTCTCCATTCCACATTCATACATCTTACAGACATGGAATAAGGCCTGGCAGATACTCAAACCAGGACCAACTCACTATATCAAAAAAACATCATTATGTTTTATAAATATCAATCTAGAGCCTGATATTTCCTTTCCAACGTTGCCTGAAAGATAGCATTTTCCTTATGAGAGTGAAAGGCCCCACAATATCTTTTAGCAACCCTATAAAAGAGAGAATGGACTCGACCAGGACCCAGGGGTCACACCCTGTCGACCATCATTCTTCCCCAATGTAGTTTTGGCCATAGCCCCACGGGCGCACACATCCCATATCAGGCTGTGGGGCGGGCATGGAAGCGGGGAAGGAAGTCAACATTGGAAAGGAAATCAGGCTTCAGTAGATGATTAAAAACATTAATGTGTTTTTTGAATAAATCATTACCGACTGAACTGATTTCCTTACACCAATGGTGACTGAAAATATATGCATTAAACCACCGTGAATGATAAATTCAAGCAACCCCGACTAGCACACTCAGTCGGAGGTGGAGCATGATATCTCAGAGAGGCGATTAGGATGCAGTCAAAGGCTGAATCAAAACGCCAGAGCACAAACACTCATGGAATCTAGATTCCAAAAAGTTCAAGCAGCCAAAAACTCACGAACCGTGGAGTACACCAAGGTGACGTAAGGAACTAGACTTATAATGTGTTTAATGACCTAGCCAAAGTTTTTGGAGAGAAGAGCCATAGCCGAGAATCCCGCAGAGATAAAAACCAAGCACTAAGGAATAGGCGAGCGGAGGAGGAAGAACTTCTGAAGGAGAACTGGACAGGCGACACGAAGGCACTAGAAAAAGGGCCAGGAAGCACCCCGCGGCAAAGCGGATAAACAAAGGCCTCACGAGCCTTGCAAACAACTGAGGCTCCGGGAGGGAACCAGAGAGCGCAAGGCGGACCCGCGCAAAGAAGCGGGGCAAAGAGCCTAACCCAAAAAAACCAAGTAGCGGGCCCCCGAGGAGAGGGGGCGGCGAACGATCAGAACATCACAGATAAACCCAACGGGGAGAGGACCCGACGGGGAGATTTAGATAAAGGTTGAGAGACTGAAAGAAGGCGAAAGGCCCCAGCCCCGTGAAGGGCTGAGAAATAAGTTCAACCATGGACCCGGAAAAGAAGGATAGCTACAAGGAGAAGGAAATCTCCGAGCTTAATCCAGCCGTGGGAAAAGGGGACCCGAAAAGAGTAATAAAGGCGAAGGCTAGATAGACGCCGCCACCCAAAGGATAATTGGGGCTTCGCCCAAGAGACTCACTGATAAACCCCAGATCCCAAAGAGGGAGCCCTAGCCTTTGGGTCAGGAACAGACGCCTTACAGGAGTCATGGAACGAGCCAACGTACCCGAAGGACGAACCAAACACCCTTAACTGTGGGAGGCTGAGTTAGCCGACCGAAAAATCTAGACAACGGACGATCGGAGAAAGCTAACAAAGCCTCAAAATAAGCGAATAGTCCCACCTCGGACTGTCACAGCCAGGAGAGGGATGGACGATTCAGGCCTCGACTCGGCAGTAGAGGGTGACAGAGCCCCGAGGAGAAGGATAAGAACGAGGAAGTGACTATCCGCAAATGGGAGCCGCAGCTCACCCAGAATCGGGGGCAACCGAAGAGCAGTCAAAGGCAGATAACTAATTTAAACTAGTGCTCCCCCAGATCGGGCCAGCGTCAATTCTGGCCCAAAGGGTGGAAGAGTGGTTGTAAAACACCCGAGAAGTCTTACCAGAGGGGGAGAGAACCCAGAGGGTCTAGCTCTGCAGGGAAGAAACACGAGTCGAGCCGAAAGGCGGACCCGAGCGAGAGCACATAAACTGCTCGGCGGAAAAGCCCGAGTCAGAAGCCAAACCAGATGTGCGGCGACTGTCCAGCAGAGAAGCCAGGTGACAAAAGTCGTTTAGAGGACAAAGAAAACCTAAAATGCCGGAACTTTCTGGCCACCAAACGACCCCCCCAATCCCAAAACTCTTGGTACGAGGAGTCAAACAAGAAGGCCACTTAAGCCGAAACACCGGGCTACGAGCCAAAAGGATGCACCAGAAGAGGCCCTGTGGGACCGCACAGCGGCTTCGACACAAAATCTCCCGAGGAGAAGAGAGTGAAGAGAGCCAACGGGAGAGGTGGTGTACTCCGAACTGGGCGCGATCCGAATCTATAAGGCATCACCACCGGCTCGAGAAAAAGGAGAGGGAGTGTACATCACTCGAGCAACCAAAAAACTCGAGAGTCAGCGACCTGGAAGATGACTCACAACGGGGGTTTGCGCCCCAGGGGACATTCCCGCCCGGGAGGCGAGAAGCTCCCAACCGACTAAAAGATTCAAGTAGCCGACTCAAAGAGGGGATAACAATCCCAGTCGGAAAGTGGGGCAGACCCCACCATGTCAAGAGCTTCCCAGGTCGTAAAGACAAGAGAGCCAGAGCAACGAATCCGAAACGTTTGCCCCCATGGACCCCGAGCGGTACTAGGGGAAAGCACAGATCCAGTCGCACATGGCGGGAAGACAAAGACCAAGCCAACCTGCCAGAACAACTGAGAAAGCCGCCAGTGAAGGCAGTTCGGAAAACCCACCAAACAAAGGAAAACCCCGTCGCGGGGATTCCCTCTAGGCAGCCAGTGGAGACGAAGGCGTTGCAAAGAAAACCCGCAAGTGGAGAGATCGAACAACGGAAGCCTGAAAACCGCTGGAGGAGGGGGGAACCCCCAAAGACAGCACCCGCCGCATCGGGAGCACACCCCGGGCATGAAGCTCCGTTTGGGGGGAGGGCGAGGGGAACGCCGCAAGGCCCGGACGAGCCCCAACGCTAGGCACGGACGAGCCCCCACGCTAGGCACGGAACAATAGGACCGAGCTAAGCCAGTAGACGACGCCCAAAGGGGGAATCGTCGAGCCGACCCAAAACCCGTGACCAGGTCCCCCCGAGGGAGAGACTGCGGACCAGGGTAGTCAGCTGGGAGCCACAAAAAGGAAATATGCGAGAACTGTCAAAGCCAGCCCCTAACTCCCAAACCAAAGGCGGAAGGGATCCCACGGTCAAGACAACCGAACCCAACCAGTAGGCAGAGTCCAGGCGAAGTCGAAAGACTTCAAGGGCTAGGAGTTAGGCGTGGGAGCAGGGTTAAGGTAGGCCAACAGAGCCCAAACCACCAGGCGCGCAGGACGAACAGAGCCCCAGGGGGGGCGAGGGATATCCACATGGGTGGGAGACAAGCCCCAAGGAGGGTAACCCGAGCATTCAGCGTCAAGATGTGATGACCAAAGCCGAGGACCGGCAAAGAGCAGGAGGCCCTGAGGGCACCAGCCGGCATGTAGGGCCGGGTTCTAGCGCTACCGCACAAAAGTGAGGACAGAGGGCAAGAAGAACAGACAAGCCGCAATGACAGTTCCACCATACGGGGTGTAGCCAAAGGGAGAAGGACATAGAGCCCCTAACCCAGGCCTGAGCCGGGCCCAGTGAAGCCATTGGAGGGGCAGATAGTACACAGATAGGCCATAGGGCCTCAAAAAACGAAGGGGGCCAAGGTAATGCACCAAGCAGCAGGGCATCAGCCCTAGGGACACTGCCAGGGCCCGACAAAAGCCCAGCCAAGCTGCGTGGGAAGAACCACGGCCAGCTACCCCGAATGAGGATGACTAGGGTAAGTCGAGAAGCAAAGCTAGACGATTGTGAAAGACCCAAGGCCTAGGCCAAGGCGAAGTCAAGAGACCGCCAAGGCTATAGGCAAAGACGACCTCCCAAGAAAAGTTCAAGGGGCTAAAGACCCAAGGACCAGCATCAAGCCAAGGCTAGAAGAAACATGGCTAGACCCCAAGGGGGAAGAGAGACTAACGCCAGACGCAACTGTTTCACTAGGGCACGACTCGGGGAAGCGGCGCTTAGGACCCGCTGATCACCAGGAGGGGAGCAGCAAGGCTGCATCATAGCCAGGAGGCCAAGCTCCCCCGAGGGAGACAGCGGGACCAGGCTAGGTAGCAGTAAGCCAGGCATGGTAGCCAGTAGTAGTAACAGCCCAGAGGCCTAAGAGCCAGGACAGCCAAGGACTAAATGGCCCAGCGCCTAAAAGGCAGAGACCAGAGGCCTCAAGACCCCGATGGTGCACATGGCACGGACCCGGACTAGCACCCCGAAGGAGCTAGGCTACCGGGGCCGCAACAGTCAGCCGCCACCCCGAAGGCAGCGAAGCGACAAAAGCGCCGGCGACCCAGAGCTGAAAGCCAATGGGAGCCGGGGGAACAGAGGCATAAAGGCTAAGGTCGGATCTGACGAAAGCTGAGAAGACCATAGCACGGCAGGATGCGCACCAAGCCCAGGCCGAGGCGAGCTAGGCCCACCACAGGGCAGGGCAGGGACACACCCATGGGGGACCCTGCATGCAGAAGTTAGAGCAACGTCAGAGAAAGGGCGCAGTAACCCAAGGGAATAACAGGGGAGAGGGCTTTTCACACCAAGGCAGGCGACATGCCAGCCAGGGGTGAAGGCACCCAAGCTACGCCGCCCCGTAGGGGAGCCCCGACCAAAGAAGACAGAATGAACAGACCCAAGAGAACCACCGAGCCCACAGCATCCCTGAAGGGAATTGCTCGAGGAGCCCAAGCGGCGCGACATCCCCGCAAGGAGGGACAGGTCGCGGCGCCGAGAGAGGAAATTCAACACCAAGGAAGGTGGACAAACAACACCAGAGCAACAGCCTCCGTAAGAGGAGACCAGATGCTGTGTTAAGACCGGAAACCACGCCAACGAAGGCGGATAAACGGCACCGGAAATCAACGCCGATGATGCGGATAAATAAATATAAACGGCACCATGCAGCGCCGGGGCAAGCCCTGACGAAGGCATGCTGCAGACTGCACTGAGCCCCCCATGAGGCAAGCATCGTAAGGCACCACGAGGGAGCCGAAAGGAAACACCAACGGGGTGTACCGTAAAAAGCGGAAACGTAGCGGGAACTTAGCGCTGGCCGAGCCGCACCAGTAACCGCACACGGAACCCCGCGTGATCGGGGGCCAACCCGGCGAAGCACTGCGCGCCCCACATAGCCTGTGAGCCTGGTGAAGCAAGCAGCACGGGCCAGATTAACCCCGCGGGGCTAGCAGGATAGCCATGCGGGTGTGTGCCGTAACGGAAAACCCACGGGGTGTATCGTAACAGCGGAACTGTGTAGCGGGAAATGTCGACTGGCGAACCAACCGCACCAGTAACCGCAACGGAACCCCGCTACGTGAGCGGGGGCCAAACAGGCGAGCGCTGCGAGCCCACCTAGCCCGCGTGATTGAAAAGGCATGGTGAAGCAAGCAGCACGAGCGAGATTAACCCCGGGGGGCTAGCAGGATAGCCAAGCGGGGTGTGCCGTAACGGCTGAAATGAAACCGTAGCAGGAACTAGCGCTGGCCGAACCGCCACCCCTGTAAATCCGATGCCACTCGGTACCCCGCCTGAGCGGGGGGCCAACATGGCGAAGCGAAGCGCCCCCACCTGGCCCGCGAAGCCGTGGGTGAAGCATGCAGCACGAGCCATTTGACACCGCGTGGCTAGCAGGCTAGCCATTGCGGGGGGCGCTGGGAGTCCAGGAGCATAATTCGAACCAGCGGCGCCCCGAGCGGGCTAGGGGCCGGGGCGGAAACCACCTCAGGGCTGGACGAAGAATTCAAGCCCAGTGATATGAGGACCGGTACCACGTGCAGCGCGGGAGCAGAGTCCGAGAACTCCTAAACCACGAGCGCCAGGTGACGGTACTAGCGATGGATCGGCCCGAGAAAAACCGGGCATCACCATAAGCAAAACACACCGCTACAGGACGGAATGCAGCGCCTAATCCTAACAGGGACAAGGGCAGAGCAGGACCACGCTAGCCTGCACCGATCATTAAAGCAACGAGACTAAATCAGGTCGAGCCGCGCCGGCAGCGTACTAGTCAGTCAAGCCCCCCCGAAGGAGGTGGCCGACTAGCACGCTAGGAGCAACGGGGATGCTCTAAGGGATGTCTGCAGCCGCCAAAATACCATAGGGAAAAAGGCAGGAGACCGCGCTAGCCTTCACCGGAGAAGCCCCTAGGGCAAGACCAGGCGAGCCAGCGGCGGTAGGAGGTAGACGGGAGGAATCAGAGGGGAGAAAAGCTACCCCCCCCCCTACTAACACGCCATGGAGTAGCGAAGCCATTATACAACATCTTTAGGTGCTCCCAAAGCAGCGGGGGCGCCCTGGGAAGAACCTCGGACCGGAGCCAAAACACCACACCCCCCTTTTCCTAAGCGAAACAGAGACACAGGGGAACAGTGTTCAATGGAGAAACATTTGAAAACTGAGAGGCCACCGCAACGGAACGAGCACCAAACGGAGCGCAACAGCGGAGGAAGCAACAACCCGGTAATGATCGCACGGAGAAAGAGGGTGCGCGGGGCGGCGCGGGGTTGGGAAGCGAGCCAGATGGGAGCGCGTGTCGGAACGAAACAAGAAAAACAAAGGCGGCGCAGGGTAAAAACCCGGTCCCGGCCAACCGGGAGATGGAGACAAAGATACCCAGTCGCGGTGCGTTACACAAAAGTCAAAACGGGTAAAGAATTTTCTGGAAAGTCAGTTTCACATATTTTAATTACACAATTACAACAAGCATAGAATAAAATAATAGACACACGTCACCCATAAACTGATTAATTGATTAGTATGATAACTACAAGAAACAGAACAGGATCACAAGAAGCAAGGAAGCCAAAGCACGGAACACGTGCGGCAATGGTGCCTTGTTTACTATTTTACCCGCTACCACAGATCACAGGACCGCATCGGCGGTTAAATATGGTAAAAAAGGATACACAGAAAAAGCTCTCCGAAGGGTTGTACAGTCGCCGTTTATCCGTCAAATAGACGTTATAAATTCCAGTATAAATCCAGTAATCTATCCAGATAGTATTGGTTTAGTAGTAGGAGTTATTCCGTTAGTGAGACGACAACCGTCAGTAGGATCAAATATCTCAGATTAATTTGGCTGATAATCACAGAGCTGCGATGTACACGCGGTCAGTTTGTTATGGCGGCCAACCCAACCAAAACGGAATGAGAAGAGTAATGGCGTACAGGGTGTGACCTGGGTGGTAACTGGTCGAGTCCTTATTCTCTATTTAGGGGTGCTCTAATAAAATGGTGTGGATTTGGGGGCATTTCACTTCCTCAGAAGGAAAATGCATATATTTCAGTAAACATGGTGTAAAGGAAATCAAGTTCAGTGTAATTGATTACCTATGACGAAATACCACTCGCGTAGAAATCTTCCAGCAAGGAATGGGTTCGGTCACCTTAAACTAGGATTCAACACCAGGGAGCGGGTCGTTTCAACAGCAACAGCAACATATGGGGGTGCGACCATCTACGCCTGACAATGTGGTTCTCCAGAAACAGAACTGTGGATCACATTATCAAATGGAGGTTCCCTACATTTCGCTACACCGGTGGCGACATAGACTTCTAAACCCAACCAATCAACAGTGAGCTCGCTCCGCCGGTCTACACATTTTGCTGCTACCCCTACGCAAGAAGATGATCTATGAGTATGAACTAGCACTCCAGCCTTGGGTGCAGGCACACTCAGTTACCACCCATAAACTTACAAACATTAGCTTGTTGACTATGCTTTAGATATGGCGGTATCTTGTTCCTGGGTCAACCACCCCTCACAGGCAAAATTTGCAACTGTGATGTAGTTCCATGTGTATGGTGCTGCTGCTGGCAGGCCGATGTTCAGTAAGGTCCAATGCATTATGAATAAACATTGATCGTGTAAGTAAGAGTAACTCACCTGTTATTGAAAGTAGAGGAATCCCCTTTGGGCAGTTGATGTTATGGAAGGGGAGACGAAACATGTGGACAGACCGCCATCCAATGGGGCAGGGATGCGCCGTAATGCACCTTATTGTGAGGAATAGCACCAGTATGGATATGGACCACTGATGGAATCCCTAAAGAGAGACGAATAATGTTAGCATTTTTTTTTAATTCTTAACAATATAACAGCAGTTGTAGTTCAATCAATTGTTATGCCATTTATTCCTCGAAATAGCCAGTATGCTACAAACTACTGATTAACTACCACAGAGGAGTTTAGATAAATCGAAAGGGGTGTTTGTAACCTAAAGTCCCATAATGCATTGCAATTGCAGTATTTGTACTGTACAAAAACATGGCAGTATTTGGGATTTAAAAAGGTTCAAGAGAAAGAAGTTTAAGAACCACAAGACATTATTGATCATGCTAAAATTACCTAAAATGGGTATAAAAAGGTTCAGGTTTTATAATGTTAAGAATAGGATTTTTGTGGGATCACATTAACCTTATTGAGCTGTGAAATTTCCCAAGATGTGCATGTGGGATTGACTCAATACACCCTTCTTGAGCAAATCTGACCCGTCAAGTCTGAATTGATATGCTATTACTGGGGGAAAATCCAGCCCCAAACCTTTCCACTTTCACGCGGGGTGAAGCGAGCCAGATGGGCGCGCGTGTCGGAACGAAAACAAAGAAAACAAAGGCGTGCCGCGGTAAAACCCGGCCCGCCAACGCGGAGACAAAGATACCGTCGCGGTAACAAAGTCACACACGGTAAAGAATTTTCCAAAGTCAGTTTTCACATATTTTATTAAAATACAACAAGCATAAGAATAAAATAATAGACACACTCACCCAATAGAACTGTATAATTGATAGTATGATAACTACAAGAAACAGAAACAGGCTCACAAGAAGCAAGGCATCCAAAGCACGCAACACGTGCGGCAATGGCTGCCTTTGTTTACCTATTTTACCCGCTACACAGATCACATGACCGCATCGGCGGTAAAAAAGGATACACAATAAAAAGCTTTCCGACGGGTGTAAAAGTCGCCGTTTATTCCGTCCAAATAGAGCGTTATAAATCCAGTATATAATCCAGTAATATATCCAGATAATATTGGTATAGTAGTAGGAGTATTCCGTATTGAGACGACAACAGTCCAGTATCAAATATCTCAGATAATTTGGCTGCTAATCACAGAGCTGCGATGTACACGCGTCCGTTTTGTATGGCGGCCAAAACGGAATTGAGGAAGAGTGATGGTCGACAGGGTGTGACCTGGGGTCACTGGTCGAGTCCATTCTCTCTTTTAGGGGTGCTAAAATGGTATTTTGGGGCATTTCACTTCTCAGAAGGAAAATGCATATATTTCAGTCAACATTGGTGTAAAGGAAATCAGTTCAGTGTAATGATTTACACCTATGACAGAACTACCACCTGGTAGCAATCTTCCACGCAAGGAATGGGTCACCTTAAATCGGATTCACACAGGAGTCGGTCGTTTCAACAGCAACATGCACCAATGGGGGCTGCGACCATCTCCTGCCTGCCAATGTGGTTCTCCATCACAGACTGTGGATCACATTCTCAATGAGTGCCCTACCTTTCGTCCATCGGTGGACATAGACTTCTCAAACCCCAACCAATCAACAGTGAGCTGGCTCCGCCGTCTACAACATATTTAGCTGCTACCTCATACGCAAGAAGATGATCTATTGAGTATGAACTAGCAACTCAGCCTTGGGTGCACTGCACACTCAGTCCCACCCAATAACATCTACAAACATAGTCTTTGACTATGCTTTAGATATGGCGGTATATTTTTCCTGGTCACCACCCCTCCCATGACAAAATATGCAACTGTGATGTATTTCCATGTTGCTATGGTGCTGCTTGGCAGGCCTATGTTCAGTAAGGTCCAATGCATTCTGAATCAACATATAGTGTAGTAAGAGTAACTCACCTGTTTATTGAAGTAGAGGAATCCCTTTGGGCAGTTGATGTTATTGAATGGAGCGAAACATGTGACAGCGCCATCAATGGGCATGGGATGCGCCCGTAATGCACCTTTATTTGTGAGGAATAGCCAGTATGGATATGGACCACTGATGAATACCTAAAGAGAGACAAAATGTTAGCATTTTTAATTCTTAACAATATAACAGCAGTTGTAGTTCCATCACTTGTTATGCACATTTATTTCCTAGAAATAGCCAGTATGGCTACAAACTACTGATAAATACTCACAGGGAGATTATAGATAAATCTAAAGGGTGTTTTGAACCAGTCCCATAATGCATTGCAATCTGCCTATATTGTACTGTACAAAACACATGTCAGTATTTAGGGATAAAAAGTGTTCAAGAAGTTTAAGAACCACAAGACATTTCATGATCATGCTAAAATTACCTAAAATGAGTGTAAAAGTCAGGGTTTTCATAATGTTAAGAATAGGATTTTTGTGGGATCACATAACCTTATTGAGCTGAAATTTCCCAAAACTGATGCATTGTGGGATTGACTCAATACACCCTCTGAGACAAATCTGACCCGTCAAGTCTGAATTGATATGCTATTACTGGGGGAAATCCAGCCCCAAACCTTTCCAATTCATTTGTACATCTATAACACACTTGAGGGCACTGCTCATTCGAGTGAATTCAAGAGTGATGCCCCCAGCTATGATCGTCAATGAGTTGTTGGAATGTGCAAAATTGGATGGCATATGGAGAACATTTTAGCATTATTACTTCCTAAACAGCTAGTAAGGTTCCTGAAATTTGATTCGCTTTCATAAAACACTAAATGCCAAGAGTACACCTTTAATAATACCTTTACGTTAATTACCGAAATCATGGGATATCGCTGAATTACGCCGATCAGACTGATGCCGCTGTTGTTCCATAATCCAAATGACTTACCCCTGAGTACGATGAGATGTCTTCAAAGTACCTCATCCTGTTGATGTACTTCTTATTGCTTTGGTCATCTTCAAGATCCCCCAGTAAGGAGATGTTGGAGGTCTTGGACTGCTTCTTACTTTTACCTTCTTCACCTTCATCAAGATATTGTGTGATACCTGCAAGGAGGAACATTTAGACTGTTACACAAGAGCAGATTTTGGTTGTCATTTAAAGTGTTGAACTTTCAACTTGCACATGCTCAATATTTTTTTTTTATTATATGTCATTTACATACAGATCGTCGCCCGCATCACATACTGTCGTATTTCACATTTTTGAGGTTTTTGCGAAATTTGGCCTAATTACTCAGTTCGTCGAGTTCTTGCCATACTGTTGTATTTTAAAATCGCCACATTTCATTCATTTACACGTTTTATATAGCGTTGTATTTTGCCGATCCCAAAATTAACAATTTCACATACAGACCTATTTTGACGTATTTCCATCGATCTTTCGTAAACAAGCTTTTCACATAGTGATCTATTTTACTTACATTCAGGGTTGTAGCCAGCACATTTTTAGTGGTGGGTGTTATTTGATGAAAATTTGACATATTTTATAATGTCAATATTTGCATAAAATGATTAAAATTGTCCATCTTTTGCTCTTTGAGTGGTGGGCTCTAGAGTTAAAATTGGTGTTTAGTGGTAGGCTCTGAAGCTGAGTGGTGGGCTCTGCCGCCCACCACCGCCCACTGCAGCTACATCCCTGCTTACATTGAAAAACAACGGTGTAATATGCGTCGTATTTTGCAACATACATTATTTGTGATTTCACATACAGACTTATAACTTTGTAGCCTAATTAAGATAATATAATTGTAGTTTTAAATTAGATTTATGGTTTATATTGGACTTTAAAATGTTTTCTTCAAAACAGTAAAGTCTAGATGTTTCTTTTATGCTTCGTTTTACCGTATAGACATGAAATGTCGTGGTAGATTTTGAATTGCGATTTTCTCGGAAAACGTGTTTTGTAAAATATGACAGTATGTGATGTGGGCGACGAGGTGATAGGAAATAAAATGTCTGTTATTTTTCAGGTGGTCCCTGCATAACATTAAGATCTGTGAATCACAAGCGGCACCTGCTTAGTATTCTCTATGCAAATGTGGAAGTCGTTGAAAGAGGTAGAAGATATGACGTCAGTGCTCTTGTATTAAAAGTTTAACTAATTTGTGAAATGCTGGCAATGATGTAATATTATTTGACCTTTGACCTGTTATGCAAGCAACAGCTGATCAATAGACAGATTCAGACTTAGTCAGCTACACACATGCATACATGTATGCCCCGACATAACATGGGCAAAAATGAGCTTGCATGTAAAAAGAAACGTTTTCCTGTATTGTATAAGGATTATAACACAGTTGCACTCTTAAAACAATACTTTCATTCTTATTCTTATATAAACACATTATGATTCAAGATAACTATAGCTTAAATTTCCCCAGCAATTAAAACAAAAAAACTGAACTACCATAAAATGTAATGCTGATAGACTTAAGCCAGGGTTCTCATATACTTTTCAAAGGTACATACTTCAGGACCAAATGCACTTAATTATCTTATCTTTTCTGTGTGTTTTGGGCCGGTTGGCGTGCCAAACATCATCGGCTGGCGGGCCACATTTGGCCTGTAGGCCACCAATTGAGAATACCTGACATTAGCATTTGAAGAAAAATGTGCAGTATGGATTTAAAAAAACAAATGCAGGTATGCAATACTACCTATTATTTTGTTTTGTACTATCATTTTAATTTTGTACCATACTTTTTTAATTTTATGCTAGATCAACCTCTGGTCTTAATTTGTTATTTGTTCTTGCAGAGTTAAATTGTTGGAAATTTGTACAATATTTTGATATGTGCAATTATTTTGATGAATGAATTTCCCAGTTTTCTTGGGATCTTTTGAATAGGGAGTGCTGCACCTTTGGTGACAGTACTTTTTGTACTTTTGCACTAATTCTGGCTTCTTAGCTTAAATGTTAACAATGGAGAGCATGGCCTAGCGGTTAGGGTGCTTGCCTGTGGCGCAAATTTACCAAGAAATCCCGGGTTCGAATCCCAGTGGGGTCACTTGCTGGGATTTATTCGGGTGCTCAATTCTGGATTTAATCTGTATACCAGCTGTTGATTAAATAACAGAATACCGCTCTCCTTCATGGTTCACTTGGAATTGGGCAAATGAATCATGAAAGCATCCCGTCCTTCGGAGGGGACGTTAAGCCGTCAGTCCCGTGTACAGAGAGGCACAACTGTACATGTACATCGCAGTCAGTGTCGAATAAGAGTAGGGTGTAAATCCAGTCTCAAAAGTGGGCAATGTTAGGAGCGTCCGTATCATGGATACATGCGGCCCCGGATCAGCTTACTCAGTTGAATAAATCCTGACACCACCACAAGCCATTGCCAATGATTTGTGGATACGCTAAGAAGAAGAAGCTTAAATGTTTACAACACTGGCTAGTAATCTGGAGGTGTTCGGTTTGAATCCAGCCAAGTGCATGTTTTATTTGTCAAAACTGCGGTGTGCTGGCCATCTCCAAGGAAAGATTAATAAAAAAAATCATCTACCTTGTAACTAAGTAGCTAAAATTTCAAATCTGTCATTGCTCAGGCCCGAAAGACTCCCTCACTCACTCACCTTTTTGAAGCGTATTTTCAGGTGACTATCTTCTGTTGTGCTGTGAGCAGAAAAGGCTTCATAGATGAGTATATCATCTTCTACAATAGCCTGCAAAGTTAACATCATCAAATTCATTATCACCATCATGGACTTATAAAAGGGGTAAAAAAGAAAGAAAACGTACATAAAATTTCTAATCACTGAATTAGTTGGCATCCATCGTCATTGGCAGGCACACACAATTCTTTTTAAACAAATATGAGAAAGACACAGGATGCTTGTAATGAAATCCAGCATTTGCTTTTGGGAAAGCCTGTAGTACTCATGCTAAGTTGCTGTTTTTAGCATGCAGTTCTCATGCTAAAATATTAGATACCTAAAGCTTTACCTACATTTGTAAACACTGATATTAACTTGTCTAAACACATCCTTAACAAGGTGAAACTGGTTTAGCCTAAGACACCTCGATGTTAGACTGCTCCAACCCTTCTGGATCTGGTTCAATTTTTAAACCTCCAGTAAAGCGGGTTCCTGCATCACACTAGACGACTCTGGTGCCTAGAGTGATGAGTGCAGGTAACAGACCCGGGATGATCCCCTACTCTTTTCGACAAGGTCTGCAACTTTTTACGTGCTCAGGATTGACTCCACTGACACACAGGACCAACGGCTTTACATGACTCTCCGAACCATGAGGCGCCGGGCAACCATTGCATATACCTGCACATTCTATGCAATGGGTGGGAGCGAGGAGAAATTTCATTATCACTCTTATGCAATTTTGCAATTTCCGACCTTATAGGAACTATTTTATTATGAACAAGAAACCAGACTCTCACGGGGCTCGAACCAGAGCCACTCGGTCGATGTTATTCCCTGCCAACGGTTCAGTGCCTTAGACCGCTAGGTTACCTCGCCCTCAAAGGGGAATGGTCCGATTTAATTATATGAAGTTTTCAACTTGATCGAATCACCTTGACCTCAAAACCATATACGTAAAGTTTTGCACCGATATTCAATCCGTTTTGATGTGAGAGCTAAAAACGTGATTTTTGTAAGCCCCATTGAGTACTGAGACAAACTTAACATTGGTCGACCAAAATGGGGCACATTTTTGCTCATAACATCCAAACTAAACATCTTTTAGCACTTAGATCTCACAGGGTAAATGAGAAGAAAAAAAGCTTTCTGTAGACACAAAAAAAATATTCACCACTTCTGGAAAAATCTGGTTCTGGGGATGAGGCTATTTGCAATCGGGTGATGGCTCTTTAAGATTTTTTTAACTTTAAATATTTCTCATTTTTTTCATATTTCATAAAGTTCTGTGAGAAAAAAAATAAAAATACCGTGTCAATTAAGCTTTTAAAAGTTTGTAAACTCTATCTCATATGATTTGTTCCTTAACGAAGCCCCAAGTTTGTTGACAGAATCCACCAATAAATGTTGATTAAAGCTATCTAGCAAATATATCAACAAATAGTGGAGTTTTGTGGAATAATTACCAGCAGGAATGGCCGTCTATTTTTGTGACCCAATCCGAGGAGGAGGACTTCTTTCACAGTTGGCAACATCTCATGCTGCTGGTGTGACTGATCACTGAGAAAAAAACAAATACAAGATATGAACAAACAAAAAATATAAACAAACACAAAATATAAACAAACGCAAAATATAAACAAAATATAAACAATCACAATCTATAGTGTTTTTTTTTGTTGCTATCAGTAAACGCATATTGTCGATGGCACAAACTTATTTGGAGGGGATGTATGGAGAAAAAACTAAAAAGCTGCATTAACTGCTGAAATGCTCAACTAGTACTGTGTTCAACAGAATAAAATGCTTTAACCCATTTTACATGAACTTTTTGTATAAAATATGTTAAGGCTCCATAGCAGATTCAATTGAATTCCTTTGTTTGGAGTCGATCAAAGAACGGATAAAAGTGTCATGAACATCGAGGCCGGGGTGAATCTCTTAATTTTGAGGATTAGGCCACGTAAATAATTAAAGTTTGTTACAAGTGGCCAAAACTCTTAGTACTTAGATAAATGATTGGATCAAGACATCCGACATTATTTCTGGAAAAAAGACTAATAAATGTAAACGTATCAGATTTTCAAATATTCCTTAGTAACGTAAACAAACTTTGGTGAGTAATAATTCAGTAGTACTTATTCATATCATTTCTTATGTTGAATGCTTCAGGGTTTGTTCAAGTTTGGTGTTTGGAATTTATTCAGTGCATTTGCCTTGCATTATTTTCTTCGTGAGAAAAGGGGATTTTTTTAATCATGGCCTTAATCTGATCTGGTATTATCACATCAAATTTCTACTCTATTGATTAAGAAAATCATACAACCTCTCAGAACGAATGGAATCATTGACACGCACCAAAAAACTTTTAATGAACCGACAGGAATAAAAAATCCTACTACAGATGATGTTGTGGTAATGTGAGGAAGACTGATATACAACAAGCTGTTTTGATGATTTGATCAAATTTAACAAAATAACCTACTACTTTATTTTAGATATTAACTAGAATTTCGCGGTTCTCGGCTTTCGCGCTCGCTATATTCAAAGAATATAAGCTGTGGGCCGCCCCATGACCTTTGACCCTGGCACGTGACCTTTGATCTCATCAACATTATGAGGAATCGCATGGTGCACCTATGACAAAAGTTTGGTTCCAATTGAACTTCAAGTTTTCAATTTATATCAATTTACATTTTTAGCCCATTTTTCAACTTGACCTTTGACCTTTCAACATGACCTTTGACCTCATCAACATGAGGGATCCCATTGTGCACCTATGACAGAAGTTTGGTTCCAATTGAAGTTAAACTTTTCAATTGAGGTCAATTTAAAAAAAAAATTAACAATTTGTGACACACACATACATTCACACACACAAACACACACACATACACACGCACAACGGATTGTTAAGTTGTCCTGCCAGCTATAGCTGGCGGCCCACAAAAAAAAAGTTGTATGAGGAAACTCATGTTTTAGTCCAAAGAATTTCATGCCATAGTTCAGAAAGAAAATTCCAATGGAGAGTAAGGATGGACACTTTTTTATTTTTGTGGCTGACAAGATTAGACTTCGGAAGGTTAAGGTTATGGGATGTAACTCTAACCCTACTTGACTCTAATGCTAACCCTAACTCTAAAATGTAACTCTAACGTTAACAAATAACCCTAACCCTTACCTCAATCATAACTTCAGCCTCTGTATGTTGAAGAGGGATGGACCAATTAAATTATATGAAGTTTTTATCTTGATTGAATGACCTAGACCTCAATTCCCTATCTGAAAGGTTTCACCCCATTTTTGTGGGCCGCCAGCTATAGCTGGCAGGACCACTTAGCAATCCGTTGTGTGTGTGTATGTATGTGGGTGTGTATGTGTGTGTGCGTGTTTGTGTGAATGTGTGTCACAAATTGTTAAGTTTTTTTTTAAATTGACCTCAATTGAAAAGTTTAACTTCAATTGGAACCAAACTTCTGTCATAGGTGCACAATGGGATCCCTCATATGTTGATGAGGTCAAAGGTCATGTTGAAAGGTCAAAGGTCATGTGAGGTCAAGTTGAAAAAATGGGCTAAAATGTAAAATTGATCTAAATTGAAAACTTGAAGTTCAATTGGAACCAAACTTCTGTCATAGGTGCACCATGCGATCCCTCATATGTTGATGAGATCAAAGGTCACGTGCCGGGTCAAAGGTCATGGGGCGGCCCACAGCTTATATTCTTTGAATATAGCGAGCGCGAAAGCCGAGAACTACGAAATTCTAGTTTAAATCTGTTTTGATTTGAGAGCTAAAAACATAATTTTATAAGCCCATAGAATACCCTTTTAACATTAAAATTGGTTGACCAAAATTGGTCACTCTTTCGCTCATAACACCCACACCAAACATCTTTTAGACCTAAGATTTACACGGTAAATGAGAAAAAATGTAGCTTACGCCAGACACTAATATTTTAACCACTTCTGGTAAAATCTCAGGTACTGGGGATGAGGCTATTAGCAATTGGGCCAAAGACTTTAAACTTTATGCTTGTTTGCAATGAAGGACAAAGAGGGCATGGGATTTTTTTTTAAATAGTTGTCTACAACATCCACATACAAACATACCTACCAGAGGGCATTTTCAATCAATCCCATAATGCATTGCAATGTGCCTATACTGTACTGTACTAAACACAAATCAGTACTTAGTGATAAAAAGTTCAAGAACTTTAAGAACCACAACACATTTCAAGGTCATGCTAAAAATTAGCTCAAAACAATTACGTTTTATAAATCATAACTGTGTGATACCTACTTTTAGTACCAGAGGGTGTTTTGAACCAATCCCATAATGCATTGCAATGTGCCTATACTGTAAAATAATAAACACATGTCAGTACTTAGGGATAAAAAGTGTTCCAAAAGTTCAAGAACCACATGGCATTTCATGATCATGCCAAAAAGCTTTAAGTACTAACTCTTTGTAGGCTAAAATGAGCATAAAAGTCAGGGATTTTATGTGTTATGAATAGGATTTTTGTAGGATCACATGACTGTATTGAGGTGAAATTTCCTAAAACTGGTGCATTGTGGGATTGACTCAATACACCCTCTGTTTTAGTACTAACACTTTGCAGGCTAAAATGAGTAAAAGTCAAGGTTGTGTGTTAAAAATAAGATTTTTTGTGGGATCAAAAATGCAAATGGTGCACCCGCAGGCGGAGTGCCCATCTCTGTCATTGGCGTTTGGGCCAGACTCCCTCATATAATGTTGCTGTGGGGGGTTCGCCACTCCTCCCGCACAGCGAGTCTGTTTTGCATTCCCAGCATATGCCGGTACCCATTTATACTCCTGGGTGGAGAGAGGCAAGCGAGGTAAAGTGCCTTGCCTAAGTGCACAACCCATTGGCGACAGCGGGGCTCGAACCCACAACCTTATGCTTGTGAGGCGAGCGCTGATCACTGCACCACATGGATCTCATGACCTTATTGAGGTGAAATTTCCAAAAATGGTGCATTGTGGGATGGACTCAATATACCCTCTGCATACCCACCTTGCCATTTGGATTCGCCCACTGTCTACGAGTACCTTCTGTGCCATGGGGAAATTTCTTACAGCAAATACCAATTTGAACTCGGGTAGAGAATAAATCTGTACACAACAAAGTCAATGTTATTTGTCAAAAACAATTATGTTTTATAGATCATCCACACATCATTAGGAGATTTCCGCGTTTGTGATTGGTCGAGAGCCGGTCATAAACAATGTTTAATGCCCTGCAGTAATCGATTTCTGATCACTTTTGGGGTAGGCATGTAGAAAGACGTAGACGTACAATGAGCACGGCTGCTACGGCTATTATTGCCTCAAAATAAATATTGAAGCCCAATGACTATTAATAAAAAAATATATTTTTCCCGTGAATATGTGTTACTAACAGGAAAACCTGCTATTCACATAGTTTGCATGTTAGTGCACATTCGAAGCACACCCCTATTCTGTTATGGAACATCCCATTTGATACATCGATCATGCTGTTTTTTCTCAAGTGTGAAGAAACAAGCGTTTACTCATGAAAATCCATGAATTAACCCCTAATTTAACTAAGCGAGGATTGCTGTGCCAGAGGTGCAATTCTAATGCTTGACAACCTTTACCAAATAAATTGATACTACTATTGTGACATCACTCAGAATAATCATAGCTCTGTTCTAGAATGATTGTTACAACTTATGCTCCATGAACACTATGCTCCAGGAGCATAAGTGGTGGTTCTCAAGATCTCATAATCATCTGTGTACACCCCTGACCACTGTATCGTGAGGATGGTTAGCTACTTAACTGCTAGACCAGTGAGGATTGCTGTGCCCGAGTTGCAATTCTAATGCTTGACAACCTTTACCAAATAAATTGATACTACTATTGTGACATCTCATATAATCATCTGTGTACACCCCAGACAAGTCTTGGGCCAGTCATTCTTTTGATAGAGTACTAAGTTAATCAGTCAATATGTACAAGATTAAGCATGGAATAAGTGGTGAGGAGGTTTAAAGATTTCACATAGCATTCAAAGGGTTTAAGAGCAGAAAACATGAAAGTTTCACATAAGGACCTTTGCCTTACACATCTATGTCTCACACCAGATGTGGCACTCCCTACTAAGATCAAAATTGGGCTATGGATCTAGGCAGTACAGTTTGTGGAGATGGAGGCCAGTGCAGAAGATGGAACTTGCTCTGACAAAATCCCCCTTCTGGTAAAAGGAGCCAGCTAGGGGAATGAAAAACAATATGCAACAAGGCGGTTCTCGAACCACAAAGGTCTCGTCGTGGTAGTTAAAACGAGGAAAAGTAACATAACTTAAAGATCACAGAGAGGATTGTGATGGAAACCACAGAGACTCCTACCATAGCAGTTTCAATACCTTGGATGACCCCAAGTGACCTTGAAAAATTCTGGTATCAATGTCGACTACACCCACCAGGTTTCATGACCATACAACCATGCATAGTGATTTGACCTTGGATGACTCTGCATGAACTTGAAATGACCTTCAAAATTTTCGGCACTGAATATTAACCACACCCACCAAGTTCATCATCCTACCACATGTTTAGGGATTTGACCTTGAATGACCCCACATGACCTTGAAATGACCTTCAAAATTTTCGGCACCGAATGTTGAGCACACCCACCAAGTTTCATCATCCTATCACAATTGACAAAGTTTGAAGCAATTTTGACCACATTTGACCTTTGACCCATGGCACATGACCCATCTCCGAACTCATCCGCTGCCTACTTAAAGGTCCATGGACATGCTTTAAACATACTTATAATACCACCAAAAAATGGTTTCATTCATAGAACCGTATTGTTCCTAATAAACGCCCCCGGGGCGGTGCATTTTTCAAAAGGGAGGGCGTTTATTAGAGTCAAAAATGGAAAGTCAAAAATCCCGCAAAAATCAGCTTACACAGCATCTTGATACGTGTTCGCGAAAACAGGAGAAGGCCCTGTCAGTTTGGGTATATTTATCCTTGAAATTTAACACTTTCCCGATGTTCACTTTTAAAAATCAGTGTTACGATATGATCAGGATACTAATGAGGTACAAAAATGTAAGAAATTAAGAAATGTCTACTCAGCCGTGTCCATGAACCTTTAAGCGACATATATGGTGCAACGATGGACACCCATACTTGCTTAGATCAAAAGATATCGTGTTGACAAGGTTTATAGCAATTTAACCCTATTTTGACCATATTTTTGACCTCATTTGACCTTTGACCCATGACACATGACCCACCCAGCACGTACTCAAGATACATCTATGTTGTGAAGATGGACACCCACACTTGCTTAGTTCCAAAGATATCGCGTGGGACACACACACACACACACGGATGGGGAGCATTTCTATAGTCCCACTTGTCCACCTTTGCCAACAAAAGTTGGAGGGGGACCAATGAATCCTCAAGGATCTTGGTAATAGTTGACAAGGCTGGATCACTAATGGACAAAATGCATTGGTTAGGCAATAGTCATGAGGTAACCTTCCGTTAAGTCAAGTACAACTGCATTTCAGTGCTTTGCCTTGTTAGAATGTAAGCAGTGCATTCTTTTCAATAAAGTACACCAGTTCCTTGTCAACGATTCCAGTGATGTGATTTTGGAAGTGGACAATAAGCCTTTTCAAATTTAAGTTTTCCAAATAAATTCCAATGGAGCCGAGCCTTTCTGAAATTTTTAAATGTTCATCAAATCATTATAAAGATGTACCATATAGCACGAAAACACTGTTGGCCACCAGTTTGTTTTGATGATAGTTTTTTTTTATTCTGGGTCATGAACAAGCTAACAGACAGCACTCAAGAAATTGTAGAAAATGCTGCATCTGTGGACTAGAGAGGACTACTACGATGAAAAAATTTGTTCTTTACTAGTTTCCCAGTCAGAACCAACAGCGTTAGTATAATCATTAGGCCTATAAGCCCAAGCTGAGGCTAGGCCTGCTATGATTTTCAAGTTGTAAAATGTTATGCTACATATGGAGGCCTACTTTTTAAACTTTTCTGATCTTGACTTAAAAGGTCTTATGAAAAAAGAAAAAAAAGATTATTACCTCAAGAAGCCCATTTTCCCTACACACAGCACACCAGTAGGTTGGTTCTTTGCTTAAATTCTTATCCTCAGGTGAACCACTGCTAGTACTGAAAAACACACACAATGGGTAAACAAATAACAATAAACCACAATAGGGATGGAAATAATAATACACAAAATAGTATATCAGCTTTTTCATAATTCAAGACAGCAAAACCCTTCAAAATGCAAAAAAGGACAAACACAAGCATAAGAAAAAAAATTATAATTCATTATCCCAACAATGATTTATTTAATTATATAATTAAAATGTATCAGTGTTGGAAAATAAATTATAATGTATTTGTTAGAAAAAAACAAAAAAAGGCTAGAAACCCAATTAGTTTATATTTTATTGACAAAATTGAGTTTTCCTAAATTGACATAGAAATTCACTCAAAACTTCCTCAAATTGATTTATTTACATTGAATATTGTATTTTTATTCAAATAAGCAATATTTGGATACATCTGAATATAATATTCACTCAACACAAAACATGCCTAATTTAGAGACATTTACTTTCAAAATCATGCGACGGCTTCTATGAATTTTCTCAAAATGGCTGCCCTTGTCTCTTAAAGTGTTAAAGGTGCATTTTGTGATTCCAGCACCACCTGTTTTATTCATGGTTCACTAGATATCCTTGAGAAAAGCTTATTCACAAAATTTGAGTCGATCCCGAGCTTGCAGTTTTGTGTTTTGAGCAAATGCTTGTTTCCCACTGTTCCATAGGCCATTGCGCTGTAATTTGTCAGTTTATGGTCAGAAAATGCAAAATTGCAAATTTCTTACAGATACGATGGAATTTGCACTTAAGCTTTGGTACACAAGGATTACTAAGGCTAACGGTTCAGATAATATAAAAATCTCAATTTTTTTTCGAGGTAAATTGGGGGGACAAGGTTGTGGATCACGAAATGCCCCTTTAACTGGGAATACGTAACTGGAGTTCTATCGGAAATGGATTTCAAATGTGGCTATTCCATTTAAAACCACACTCCCCTGTGAAAGATTTTACCCCAATCTCCCAACAGAATAGTCCAATGCCATGTTACCAAACTCCATCAGCAGGTTTTAAGTCAAAAGGTGCAAAATCAAAATAAAGTTCAAGTTAAGTGAGAGTACGAAGGGTCTGCTTTGCTGTGCGAGAGATATTTGGTACCTTGTTTCAGCTGTGCTGGCAACACTAGCAACAAGAACTGATGGTTCTGACGGTCCATAGAGTAGTTCATCTTCCTCGTCTATGTTACTGTGGTGAGAAATTATAATAAAGCAAAAGGCAAGAAAATGGTTTGAATAAGACAATGAACTGGAATCTAGCCTTTGAAGAAAAAACATGGAATCTTTTTCAAAATCCGGTATGCATTTAAAAAATTTTATGTGGGATGAATTCAGTATTCTGCCACCACATCCAACAACATGCAGTTTATTCCGTTGAGGCTGCCGAATTCATAGGGTGGTGGCACAATACAAAATTCTTTCCTTTTATGTACAAATATGTGAGTGTGTTTCACTATGCTTGCTGAATTTCATAAAAACAAGAAGTGGTTTTGTGCATTGTAAAAGCACTGCCCATTAAGCCCATTGTTGAGGGTTGTTGACAAAGCTATCTTAAGGTGTGAAATGCAGGGTTGCCAAAATAATTTGCCCAAATCACAGTAAATGGGGTCAGAAAGTCACCCAAATTGCTAAGTCGTCGCGGGCAACACCGGAAGTCCCATATAAACCGGTATTTAAAATTTGACCAAGAAATTGAAGTAAAAATTTTGTGCATTACGGTAAGACTTTCCAAGGCGCCCAAATCGCGGGTTTGGCAACACTGGTGAAATGGCGAGCATGAGTGACTTTCTCTCAATTCAGTGGCCTGATCTTGTTACATAATATTATTGTTAATTACAGTCATTGTATTCAAGTAGTAGTAGTAGTCCTGTCAAACACCTGAAGGTTGAGTGCACTAGATTTCAAGCAGTATCCATATTGGGAAGCTGAGCTTTTAAAACTCTAGAGAGTTTCATTTTCAGAGCAAACTAAATAGTTGGAATGTTGCACCTTATACATTTATGGCAGCTATCATACTGTCTTATCAAAATGATTGGCAGGAAGTGTGAAAACAAAGGTAGTACTAGAATTATACTATTTATCAAAGTACTTTTTACAAGACACATGCACCCGACATCCATAAAAGGGGTTAGCAGTCGATCGCACAGCTGCATTACCCCGCAACGCATTTAAAGTATGCTTATCTTGTAAAGGTGTTTTGACAAAGAGTATAATTAGGTTTCCTCTTCAATGGTTAGGAGCATTCCTTTTGAATAATCTATTTTAATCAGGGGAAATTTCCACTCCTTCATCCCTACTGAAGTTGCTTGGAGTAGATTTGATGTGCAAAACTTCCACGAGTTTCCTATTTGGTCCACTAAGTGTTTATGTCCAAAACTTTTCTATTGGGTGTCATTTAAGTCATGTTTGTTTTGTACCAATCTTGAATTTGACCTACTTTACATCTACGCCGTATATCTTTGAAGACGTTGAATGTCGAGGTTCTTTCTCCGGTGTGCTCTCGACAGTTTTCTTGGCAGCGCCTGATTTCTTGGAATTGGCCAAAAATAAGCCACTAGTATCCTTGTAGATACTCAATGCAAGGATTTTGATGTCTACAAAGTGAAAAGACAAGAGAAAAATATTGTTATGATGAGGAGGGTAGCTGGTTACCTTGGTAGAATGAAAAAGAAGATCTACCTACAAGGTGTCAGCTCTGGAGAGCTAATGGCGGCCATCCAGCACATGCTGCCTTGCATGGTGGGCGTGGTTGCCCAAAGGCAGGGCCCACCGCCGAAAACTGTGAATTGGCATCAGGAAGGGCATCCGGTCAATTATCATTTGCTGCAATAAACCCTCACACAGCAGTATTGCTGAATGTGAGGTGTATCAGCCCACTGCCATTTAGCAGGGACAAAACCGGATTTCAAACTTTGGCTTAACTAACTACCTTAATCATGAATTTTACTCATATTCAGAAGGTTGCTTCCTGATCCTCAGCCTTGAACACACCTTTTTCCCATCGAACCTGAGATTTAGGTATCATTGGAACCTTGTATTTTCTCATTTGTTCTGCAAAATATTCTAGTTGAATATTTTCCCATAAAATGCTACAAACACAAATATGGGTTGTTCAGTTACCAGATTTTCCCCAAAAAATGTGTTAAAATAATGGTTTTGGGGAAAAATGCCCATATCTTGAGTATTTTCATGATACTTACAACAAGGACATTTAGTAAGAGTACACCTGCTTTCATAACCTTCTAAAGAAATGAAAATAGGATGTAGGGTTTGTCAGAAAGAAATCAAAATGTAAAAATATGAACCAGAGCATCAATGATGCAGTAGCCTATAATATGATGCCATTCAAAGACAACAACATCCTTTAAAGCGGCACTGGCACATTTCACAAAATATGAAAATTCTTCAATTTGCTCTCAAATGATAGTCTAGGCCATTGGAAGAACAGAGATATACTAGTATTTTACACATAAAAATAACATACCCCAAAACAAATAGGGACATTTATATGAGGATAAAGACATCCAGGTAATTTGTAGGCCAACTTTTAAGTTTTCCATAACAAATGTGTATATTACATGAATATTTTTGACTTGTACTCACTGATATTAAAACCACAAAGGATATGGACCGGTCAAACAGTGTGCAATTTAGGGTGCATCTATAGCCCCCTATTTTTAAAAACTTCTCTCTGATTTTTGTTCATAGCATAAATGTGTGCCACTATCAAAATAAATACCATCCAAAAAATTTAATCAAAATCGGACTTTGTCTTATGGGTCCACCGGTCATTAGAAAGTGTTCAATGAGCAAAATACGCATTTTCATAAAGCAGCTATTTTGACACATATACTTTTAATATGTGGCTTAAAGGTGCGCGTTCCGATCGTCTTTGGGACCCCCCCTGATTTACCCGGAAGTAGTATCGATTTTGATATCAGATGAAAGGTCGTAATTTTCTCATTGTCATCCTGAAATTCGAGCCCTCAAATCCATTTCATTCCCAAGATATAAACAAAAAAATGCCGTTTAGTGGTTAACCATCAATATTAGCACAGTATTGAATAGGGCGTTGCACTATGCATTATCGCGTCTAGCATCAAAACCGCAAGTTTGTTTCCCACGGTACTTGATGGGGTGTATGTGCAAGTGCCGGCTCTCATATCAAGTAGAGAACACAATACACATAAATCGGAACAAGCACCTTTAAATGGCTGCCATTTATAGCAATAGTTTTACTAAATCTCTTTTTGGAGGGGTGTTTCACCAATATTTCCCCATGTAAGATATGTCAAAATAGATATTTTTGCTCGTTGGGACTTTTTCCAGTTATGTTGGTAGACATAATTGTGGTTATCCGCTGAGCAAGTTATTCAGACTTGAAGGGGTATAAAATATTTATCATCACATACAGTAGTGATGTAGTTTCCCAGGAGAGTTTCATAAGTCAATTTATTGTCTACCTTTGACTTAAGTTTGTTGACAGGGCTTTGAACGACTCTTAGTTGACCTTTGAACGGCGCGCTGTTTATCCTTGAACTTGAATCTTATGTTGACTTTCGCCCGCCCTTTGAATTTCAAAACCAAGTCGCGCATAAGAGTTTATGTACCTTTGTTTCAAATGAGCTATTCTTTATACGTATATATGTTTTTAGGAGTGCAAAGTTCAGCTTTACTACACTTTCAGTGGGAAAAGGCCATTTTCGAACTTCATAGAGGCCTGGCGGTTGGACGCCATAAATGAACTGTCGCGATTTAAGTTAGAAATCGATAGGATTAGTTTTTGGGACAATGGAACATGTTACGACGATGAAGCAAATATTTATGGCAACTATAGGGCTATAGATGTGCACTCCTAGCTGTGGGCATATAGCGTGAGTGAACCATGCATACGCGTGGCATGTTCTGTGTTAAAAAACGATAACGCCATTTTTCGTGCGTCTGCTGAATTGATCGTCGCCGGGCGACAGTTAAATTAGCAAAAAAAATCGGATCTGTTTCTGAACTGCCATAATGAACGTCTGATTTGGTCTTAATCAGTTGAGGTGAGGGCTTTTGTTAGTATCAAAGGCTTTACAACCATGCAAAAAATCGAATTTTGAAAAATTTGAGGGCGGCACTATTTTTCAAATGTGGTGCCAGTGTCTCTTTAAAGTACCTTTATATATTATTTAGAATAGAAAATGACATATTACTACAATTTTGGTTTATGACTTTAAAGGGTTGCTCAGGTTTTTGGCGTCTACATTATATACCAGAGTATTAAATTCACCTCTGCCGATGAACTTCATGCCAAAATAGTTTTTTTTTATATGTATATAATATTTTTTAATTTTTTTAATTTTTTTATTTATTTTAAATGGTTACTTAAATGGTTACTACTTCACTGTCATACTTAATTTACTAATAAATATGATGTGAAGCCCCACCTAAATATGGGGGCCACACTATCTGAGCTTTTTTTTTAAAATTGCATTTTCACTTTGATATTAGACATCAAGTGATTTAGGTCTTCTCATCGGGGCCAATCCTGGAGTAGGGCCTATGTGTAAATTTTACTGTACGTAAACACTGTTAATTTTTAGAGCTTACATGGTACCCAGAAGCGCACACAAATTAGCCTGGCCATACAAGGGACACATTCTATGCATTAGAAAGTTTGGCCCTGGTCTGCAAGCAAACCATTTGTTAGTTGCAGTATAGCGTTAGGTAATGTTAAATTGAAAAGTAGAATGAAGTGCAGTGGAAAAATCCTTCTTTAATATTATGGAAAGAACTTTCCGTAACTAAAAAAATGGAAAGAGTTCCATATGTACCCACCCTTTAAACATTTGTCCAGGAAACAAGTTTTTTTTTATTTATGGGGCCTTACACGAACAAATACCGCTAACACCCTAAGGAAGGCCAAAAATTAAAAAAAAAATTGGCATGTAGAAGGGCTTTGAAGAGGGGTAGCATATGGAACTCCCTTGTCAAAAAAGCAGAACAAATGAAACTGGGCTAATAAGATAGATAACCTGATAATAGTAATATCACGTAGGTCCTAATACATGTTTATTTAGGTGAAAATGGAATGTAAAAATAACCTCTTTGAGAGCAAGCTTTTAAAACTTGTTTTAACGTTTTTATTCAGGTTCTTAGCAATAAAAAAGCAAACTTCAATTTTGTTTAAAAATGTTTTCTTGTGTGTGACTAGGTCTACAATATCTACAGTTTGACTTGTTTGAAACGTATTTCATGTAAGTAGGGGGCTTTGGAGGTAAGCATTTGGCAGTTACAATATAGCCTATTTGGATTTTTCAAACAATGGCATTGCTACAGAACAGGGGAAAATAATAAACCCGCCCCATACTTTTGATCATGTTAATAACAACTCTCAATATAATACATTTTCCTCTAAAATGGATTGATTCCATAAAGTAAGCTTTAGATCTGATGTACTATTAATATTAATCTTTGGTTTAATTTCTCTCTCTGTTACAAATTGTTTAAGCTAGGCATTGTTATCGTTTAATTCTGTTAACACTTGAGAGCGGATTTGCGGAATGAGTCAAGATCCTTACCTTTCCTTATGTGTTACAAAGTTGGGTTTTTTAACCCAACTAAAATATTCACGATTCACACACAATTGCAATACATCTCTTCCACCAAATCACAGTGTAAAATGAAATAGTTAGTAGAAATTATTGTTCGCCTTAATTTGTATGATAGGCAATAAACTATAGTGTGTGAAAAGACAAATTACTTTCTCTTAATATTTAGGTCATTTGTCTTTTACACTATATCTAATTTGGGGCCACATTAAATAAGAAACATAATTTAAAAAGCAAGAAGAGTTCCTTAAAGCTAATCTGCCGAATGAATTCAGGCTTCTGACATAAACAAGCTAGATTTAGCTTGTTATTAGTTTTGGCATACCTGAACACTCTTTACATTAGTGAGGAGAAGTATTAGTATTTAAGGACACAAAACGAAGCACAACACTATTGTTAGCATACAGTCATATCGGTGTCATGAAGATACGTTACTTAATATTAGTGGAGGGTGATTTATGATCTATTCTTCTTTGGAATCATTGATTGAGGTGATGATGCTATTGTTTTCAGTTCACATCTTCTTCTTCCATTTTTGCTTGTAAACTTAATAAAATTATTTTTTCATTTAGGCCCAGGAGTCATTTCTATTCTGAGCCGTGTTTTTTCCTACCTAACTTAAAAGTTTTACTTCTTTTTATTTTCTTAATTTTATATGAAACAGATTAAAAGTCCCTAATCGTGTGAAAGCCTATTTTTGCAATCTTTATAAAATGCATATCAAGTGCCATTAATTCACACCTTAAATAAGCTGAAAATAACGCATCTTCATATGTAATACAAATGCGGCCTTTAATCACAATAGATGACATTACAATAGCAAATTGTTACTTATTATCATCATATTGAAACTGATTATGAATGTACTCTGGCAAAATGTACATGAATCTGAGCTTTATTTTGTTTTTGTCTTTGTAAAATAAATGGGTTTTTTTTCATGGCAACAAGGCCTATCCGGCAAGGTGATATATGTCCCTCAATGAGGCCAACATGGAGGCCCTATGCAAACCTTAATGAGGGGCGCTACGCGGTGTTTAAATTCTTACTTTGATTTTTACACCGAACCACACAATATGCCAAATTTTATGAAAAAACATTTACATCAATATTTGAAATTGTAGAATATCCTATTATTTCCATGTTCAATTTCAAAGTAACAAACCTTTTTTCTGGTATATAATATTTTAAGTGTCAATTTTAATCTGGCATAAGGTGACCTAATGGATGTTATACTCCAGGTTTCGCCTGAATATTGGGTCAAATGGAGGCTGTTGAATCCTTAAAACAATCAGAGGTTTAATTTAGAGTAACTCCTAACTTTGATCTTTTGGTTATCTTCCGCTAATCTCACTCTACCTTTGCATGTAACTTGAATTTCAATTAAACTGTTTTGTGTTCAAATGCTAAGACGATTATGTCTGTGCAAATCATCATCATTTATTTGTTATTAGTTTCTATTACAATATTTAACACTCATGTATCATATTATTTCTTAAGTGTCTCCATATCAGTTTCATAATGCATAACATTTTTTACCCTACAGTCTCAATTCCACACAGTGCCACTAGCTCCTGGTAGTAGCAGTTAATCTGGCTTTTGGCATCATTGTCAAAAGGAGTAGTGTTTGGTACTGTAAAGTTGGTTGGTCAGTCACAACTTTGTAAAAAATCATTTAATATTCATACAATTAACTTGAGACTAATATAACATACCGTTTTCACCACTGGGCACTTCAAATTAATGTCTAATTTCATCCAGCCACTGATAATACTAGACAATGTTTTAAGACTAGTTTATCGGCATAAGGATATTGATAAAATAACAGCATTTTAACATTCAGTAATATTTGATCAAGCCACAAGGTTATACATACTCCACAATATTGTTTAGCCTTCCCTGTGGCAAAAGAGACAACACAGTTGGGAGGCATATTTAACCTTGGCTCTAGATAGCAGTATTAAGGCCACTGGTGATTTGTTGGACGTCAGTTGAATTGTTATTAGCGTCAAACAATACCTAGTACACTCTCGCAAGTCCTTACAGTATCTTCCGTCAGCCGGGATGAGGGGAAATCGAGGGAGAAAAGAGCATTTGTATTTCTTTTCCGCTCGTCTAACTCTCTCTAGAGGCAATGTAACTGTTAAAATGTTGAATTAGCAAGGTATATCCTAAAGAACAATTCATTTTGTTCTTGGCTATGGTCGTCTTCGCAGACGCACATAAACATTTTTTTGCATACCTTGAATTTTCCATGGAATGTTAAGGGAACTTGATTGTGGTAATGACTAAGGCTTGAGTTCATATGATACATGATTAAATTAATAAATATGTTTCAGTTAACTTATGGTTATCAGAAGAAAGAAGCCCTTACTGAAATTGAAATACAGATATGTTAAAAAGTGAGTTGATTGAAATATTCCCTCGTCCAGAGGTGAGTGAGGTGACCATGGCCTGTTAGTAAGGTCAAGTACCCCAAAACTGCCAGGACTTGGCTAAACTTTCAATTGCCAATTGTGAAAATGGTTACTTGAAAGATGATACAGATGATCAAGAAGGCCCTTTAAATTTATGCCAATTGGTTATTAGAGTAGACTGCAAATGCAATGCCTCTCTAGGCCAGCATTGATAATGAATGGCTTTCAGCTTTCACACAGCATGCATCTACATTATAGGACAACCGACAAATCACCATAATATTTGCCTCCAACACAAGTCATGCCAAAAACACAAACGGCCAAACAAAATGCCCCAAACGCAACATTCCGCTCAGAATTTTAAAAACCACAAAATAACTTTTCAAAGAAATGTCATACTTGCATACCTGCAAGTTTCAAAAGAATTGGACAAGACATGAGAGGCTAGTTTATGAAGATAATTGGGTTTCCTACTCTAATTTGCTACGTGATGACATAGCCGATAATTTATAGGCTAAAAAAACCAGGTATTTTGTAATGTGTGGGTATCCGGAACTGAAAACCTTAGGAAGTAAGATTGAACGAACACCTTGTGCTATTGGTTTTTTGTTTATTATGAGCACCTGTGAAAGAATGATTTATAGATGGATTTAATATCTTTTAGTACCTATGGGACCACCCCAGAGGAGTATTGAGTCCATCCCACAATACACCAGTTGTGGGAAATTCACCTCAATAAGGTCATATGATCTCAAAAAATCTTATATTAACCCATAAAAAACCCTGATTTTACATCATTGTAGCCCACAAGCATTAGTTCTTTTGTTACTTTTTTTATTTTTTTTATTTTTTTTACAAAAGTTTTTTTTTTTTTTTTTTGGTATGTAGGACAACGAGCTTGCCTTATCTCACCTGAGGCATCTGTGGCTTAGTGATTGACCGCCTTTTCCATACTGGTCTGACTTGGAGCGTAAAGCAGCATCACTCTCCCTTCTCACTCATCAAGATAACATACGGGTCAGCTAAGGAGCACTGTGATAGGAGCACCCAGGTTCTAGTGGTATATGCTGTTGCTGGGTCACCTGCACACGGAGAAAAGAAACAAGTCCTTAATTGATATCATTCCTCTATTAAAGGCCGAATCAGCGATTTTTCCGAGGAGGGCGCCCTCAATTTTCAAATTAAATTTGTGTTTGTTGCATATACACAATGCTTGTCATTATACTAAGCACTGTGTGAAATAAACTTAATCTCAAATCGAAGTCCTTCTATCGAAAATCACGATGGTTATAAAATTCGGGAGCCAGAAAGAAATTTGGTTATACACAGTATCTGGCACTGTATTACCTCACATGAATGTTTACTGCATGCAAACGAAAAATCCGATCGATCTCAAACTTTGGAAGTGGCATTTTTAGTGACCTATCTATATTTGAGTTCTAATTTCAATAAATACACAGAAAATGATATTTCAAAAATCTCTGAGCAGCCTTTAAGCAAACCTGGCCAGAAACGTAGGCTAGACCAGTGCTCAACTCTGGTGCTTTTCACATGAGCACACAGTTGGAAACAGAACGACCAACAGCACGGAAACTAGCTTTGTACCCTTCATCTGATACAGCGTTTTCGTGACAACCTCCTTCTAACAGGCGGACTCCCATATTTGTGACTTGAATTGCATATTTGTTGTTTGCCTAGGTTAACCATCAACACACTTAGGTCCTTGCGTACGTAGCCGCTGGGTGGTCACGCTCAGTTATTTCTTTTCGCAGTCCTGTAGATCTTAGGGAAAAACAAGCAATGGTTACTTTGATTATTGTAAAATACTAAGCCATTTAATGTCCTCTCACACAAACAACAGCTTGTCCTTTCAAAATGTGTTTGAGACACAGGTCACATTTAGAAACCCAGAAACCTCAAGTACAAATAATCTAGAATTGAAAGTTGGGCGCACCTGTTGTATCAATTTTGTACGAGAAAAGGTATGACAACCATAATGTTGTGACGTTTAATTTACAGCCATCTATAACACTTCCCCTTTTTTAAAACTGCTTTAAAAGTTTATCATAATTGTTGGGTTTATGAAGTTTATTTTGGATTTACAGCTAAAGAAACATTCCAAAAAACACATTAATGTGTGATAAATCATCGAATGAGCTCTAATTTCCTTTCAATGTTGACGGAAACATTGCATTTCTCTTCTGAGAAATGGAATGCCCAAAATACCTAGTTTACACCACCCTAAAAGAGAAAATGTCTCAACATGACCCCAGGTCACCCCCTGTTACCATTACTCTTCCCCAATCGTTTTTGGGCTCAATGCCCACACGGACGCATGCTCATATCATGTTGTGGGGCGGGCCTGGAAGCGGGCGTCAACATTGGAAAGGAAATCAGGGTTCAGTTAGTGATTTTATAAAACATATGTGTTTTTTGAATAAATCATTACACTGAACTGTATTTCCTTTACCCATGTTGACTGAAACATATGCAGTTAACCCCCGTTGAATGAATTATTTTAACAACACAAGACTGACTCACTCAGTCTGAGGTGGAAGGATATTTCCGAGAGCAATCCATAGGAGCAGTCCAAAGGGAGACCAAGACCGCCAGAGTCGAAAACACATGACTCTAGATTCCTAAAGTCAGACCATACTCATCTAGACAGTGGAGTACACCAGGTGAGTACTAGGAACCTAGACTTAATCATGTGATTAAAGGACCTGGCCAAGTTTTTTGGAGAGAGCCAGAGCCGATATCCCGCAGAGAAATCCCAAGCCTAAGGAATAGGCCCGAGCAGAAGCTCTGAAAGAGGACGACTGGAGTGCGACGTAGGCCCTGGATAAGGGCCCTAAGCACCCCACGGCAAAGGCTGAGAACAAGGCCTCACAGCATTGCGAACAACTGAGGATACGGGAAGGAACCAGAGAAATCGCAAGTCGACCCGCGTCAGACGCGTGGCAAAGAAGCCTAACCCCAAAAAACGGATAGTAGCGGGCCCCCTAAGGAGGGGGTCCGATCACAACACCACAGATGAACCCCATTGAGATAGTCCCGGTGGAGATCAAGGTTGAGAGACTGAAGAAGGCTAAGAGGCCCCAGCCCCGAGGATGGCTGAATAAATTCCGACCCTGCCCCAAGAAGAAAACCTACAAGGAGAAGAAATCCTCTCCAGAGCTAATCCAGCCGGGAAGGGACCAAAGGTAATAAAGGCGAGGGCTAGAGCGACGCCGCACCCAAAGCGATTGGGGCTTCGCCAAGAGACTTCGCCATAGACTCACTACCACAAAGGGAACTAGCTTTCGATCAGAAAGATGCCCACTTTCAGAGTCATGGAACGAACCAACTCACCGAAGACGAACTGAACAACCTAGCCTGTGGTAGGCTGAGCTATTCGACCGAAAAATCCAAACAAGGACGATCGGAGACAAAGCCACAAAATAAGCGAAAAGTCCACCTCCTCAGACTGTCCCAGCCAGGAGATGGAGGGACGATTCAGGCTTCGACTCGGAAGTCGACAGAACCGAGGAAAGAACGAAGCAGACCTCCGCCATACCGGGTGCCGCGGCACCGAACTAACCGGCAACCTGAGAGCATCAAAGCTAGATTAATTGATAAACTACAACTTCCCCAGATCGGGGCCCGATCAATCCTGGTCCAGAAGGTAAACAAAGTGGTAAACCCCGATATTCACAGAGGGGGAACCCCGAGGTTACTCTGCAGGAACACGATCAATCAAAGAAGCAGCATCCCCCCCCCGCCCCCCCCGGCCAGCGCCGAGCGAGAGCCCCGCGAAGACGCCTCCAGCCAGCCGAGGAGCAGCTACCTTCCCTCCCAGCCAGCCAGAGCCAGAGCCGCACTCCCCTGGCAGCTGCCGCCCGCAGTTATCCACCCAGCCCAGCGCTCCTCAGTCCCCCCGCCATGAAGTGCCAGCTCCGCAACCCCATCCCCCCGCCCCAGCAGCCAGCCCCCCCTGAGAGCAGCATCAGCGCCAGCCATCCTCCCATGACAGCCCCCCCCCCCCCGCAGTCCATCCCAGTGCCGCCGATCCAGCTCCGCAGCGCACAGGATCACAGCCAAAAGCCCCCGTCCCCTGCGGTCTCCCATCCCTCCTGCCGAAGCCATGCAGCCGCAGCTATGCCAACAGCTTTTCTTTAGATCCGCCCCCCCAATAGCCCTCAGCGCCCGAGCAGTCATCTCCTCACGCGTGCTCATCGCATCCCCAGCTCCCCCCAAAGCCCTCCAGTCCCCTTATCCCCCCCATCCCCCCGCCTTCCCATGCTCTCACGCAATCCAGCCCCCCCGCATATCGCTCCATAGCCATTCACCCAGCTCTGCGCGTAGCCGAGCATCCATTCCCCAAGCCCATCCTCATCATCATCCCCCCCCGCCTGACCCCCTCCGAGCCCGCCAGCGATCCCTCCACCCCTCCCCTCTCCCCCGACCCGAGAGATCAAGCCATCCGAGCCCCAGCCTAGTTTCCCCTCCGGCCCCATCCCAGCCTATCCCCCCCTCCTATTTGTTCTAATAATCCCCCCAGCTGCTAGTCCCCCCGCCCCTAAAGCAGGTAGCTCCCGCCCATCAGCTCCGCCGCAACGAGCCCAGATCAGCCTGCCCCCTCCACCATAGCATCCATCAGCATCCAATATTATCCCGCCCAGCGCGAGCCAAGCCCCAAGGCGACCCTACGCCGAATCCACTAACTTCTCGGGAGCCCCGACAAAGCCTAACCATTGGGGCGACTGCAAGCAGAGAGCCGGTGACAAAGTCTATAAATGCACAAATGATCTTGACATTAGAAACCTCTGGGCCGACAAATCTGTATCGAGGGGCAAACAAGAAGCCGCTTTGCCGAACACCGGCTACGGTCATAAGGAAATGCCACCGAGAAGAGGTCCGCGGGCGGCATAGCGGCTTCGACACAATACTCTCCCGAGGAGAAGAACGTGACGAAGCCCCAAGAGTGCTACCCGAACGGCGGATACCTGTGAAGGCGTGTTCTGAGAACCCACCAATCTAGGGAATACCCCGTCGCTGGGATTCCCACTATTCAGCACAGTTTTAGACCAAAGAAGCCCTGGCAAGAAAACCCGCCAGTGAGAGGATGGACCAACAGGAGCCTTAAAAAGCCCTGGCTGGAGGGGGGAACCACCGAATACAGACCCCGACCGATGGAATCACCCCTAGCCGGAACGCCGCGAACCGCGTTAGTCCGGACGACCCCAACGCTAGGCCCGGACGTAGCCCCAACGCTAGGCCCCCGGACGAGCCCCAACCCTAGCCGGAACAAGGCCCAACGCCAAGCCGCGGTACAAACGATCCCCAAAGAGGTGCCACCGTCGAGAGCCTACCTAAAACCCTTGTCCAAGTCCCCCCCTATGGAGACAGCGACCCATCTAGTCAGCCGAGACCAAAGGAATGTGCGAGAACTGGTCAAAAGCCACCCCACCAACTCCCAACAAACGGGAGAATGGATCCACGTCCAAGCCAAACCGACCCAAGCATGGGCATGTCCAGGCACAAGTTAAAGACCTCACTGGCTAGCCCCAAGGGCGAGGAGTAAGCCTGGGAGCACAGTTAAGTTTAGACAACAAGAGCCAACCACCAGCGCTCAGACAAACAAGCCCAGATGGGCGAGGGCATCCACCTGGGTGGAGCCAATCCCCATTAGGGAACCCTAGCATCAGCCTCAAGACGGAATGACAAGCCCTAACCGCATAATCAGGCTATTCCCCCCGATGGCAACCAGCCTGCAATGGTTAGCCGAGGTCTGCGCCCGCACAAGAGTGAGACGGAGGGCAAGGGAGAACAGCGAAGGCGCGATGATCATGTTCCCCGTACGTGTTAATCCAAGGTGAAAGGACATAAAGCCCCTCCCCCAGGCCTAGGCCGGCCCATTGAAGCCCCTGAAGGGGCCACGCCGACCGGCATAGGCCACAGTCCTCATAAACCCCGAAGTGGGGCCAATCGTAATACAACCACACAGGCAATCAGCCCTAGGCCAGGCTAGCCGACAAGGGTCCCCGCCAGCTGCGAGGAACTAACCAGGCATCCTCTCCCGCAATTGAGAGTAAGGGTCTCCGTCAGTAGAAAGGCCTAGGCGAGAAATCCCCTAAGGCCTAGCGCAGGCGAAGTCAAGGACCGCCATGCTACAGGCACACGACCTCCCATGAAGTCGGGGCTAAAGGCCCAAAGACCAGTATCACACCTAAGCTTGATACAAGGTTCTAGACCCCAAGGGGGAACAGAGACTACGCCAGACGGCACTGTCACTAGGCCGCCTCGAAGCGGCAGCTAGTGACCCAGCCTGATCCCCGGAGGGGAGCAGCGAAGCTGCATCTTAGCCTGAAGTCCATGTTCCCCAAGGGAGACAGCGGACCAGCGGACCAGGCTAGGTTGCAGTAAGCCTAACAGCCACAGCCTAAGAGCCAGGACAGGCAAGGCTAATGCCCAGCTCCTACCTGGCAAGACCAGAGGCCCCCTCCATCCCCGCGATAGTGGGGCACACGGGAAAAAACACGGGCCGTACTATCACCACGCAGAGCTAGAGGCTACAGAGGCATCAATGTCAGAGCTGCCAACATAGGCCGCGCTGAAGCGCCAAGGCCCCGAGGCTACCAAGCTCCAAAGTGAGCCCGAGCGCGAAGCACCAGCGAGAAGCCGGTGGGCACTAGTGCATAAAGGCTAAGTCTGGACCCCCTACGAAGCTGCATGCTATAGCACGGCATGATGCGCCCCATGCGCGATCAGGCCCGAGTCTGCGCTAGGCCGGCCAGTCAGGCAGTGACATACCCCCAAGGTGGGGTACCCTGGGGGGGCATGTCCAAAGCTAAGACAACTCGGAGAAGAGACCGGGTAACCCCGGGACTACACAAGAGCTGATAGGGGTGGCCCCCCCTCCCACCCCAGGCAAGGCAACCTGCCCAGCCAGGGTTGAAGCACTCATGCCTAGCCACCCCGAAGGGGAGCCCCGCCAACGAGCAGACTTGAGTAGATGCAAGAGAACCACCGACCGTACGAGTCCTCCCCTAGGGGATGCTTAAGCCCAAAGTGCTGCGCACACTCCCCGAGTAGGACAGGTCGCAGGCGCCGTGATTGGAAAGTCAAAACACCATGAGTCGACAAACAACAACCCGAGCACAGCCCCCATAAGAGGGACCAGTCGCTGTGTTTAAGCCCGGAAATCAACGCCAACGACGCGGATAAACGAGTCCCCAGCACGCACTCCGCGGGAGGAGGCGCGGCAAAGAGGATGAGTTAAACAATCAACCCAAGCCGCTCACCTCCGAGAGGTGAGAAGCTATAAAAGGGAGGAGTCCTCCGCGCCCGAAGGCGGGGAGAACAGCCCTAGAAGTCCTGGAGCCACAAGCTATACAACCCGCGGAGACTTATGCTACATGGGCTACGCACGGGCCAGCAGCTCGCCCTGAGAGGGCATGCTGCGGCCTGCACCGAGCCCCCCACGCGGAGGCAAGCCCCGGAGTCTGCCCACGAGGGCGCCGAGTAACGGAACACCCACGGGTGTACCGTAACGGCCGGACCGTAGCGGGAACGAGTTCTGTCGAACCGGCACGTAACCGCGCTACGGTACCCAACCCCCCCCCGCGGTGAGCGGGGACCAACCGCTAGCGCTGCGCGCCCCACCTAGCCCGTGCAGGCCTGGTGAAGCATGCCGCCCGAGCCAGATTAACCCCCAGCTCGCTTAGCAGGCTAGCCATTTCGTGGAGCAGTGAGCATAAACGACACCCCTCCGGCGCCCCGTAACGGGCACCCGCGGAAACCACCTCAGCTGACGAATCAATCCCCGAGACCGGTACCACTGCAGCGCGGTCGCAGGGTCCGAGACCCTAAACCACGAGCTCCGGGTGTCGGTACTAGGCGATGGAACGGCCCGAGAAAACCCGCGTCACCATAGTCCAACACAACCGGCCACGGACGGACTGCAGCCGCCCAATTCCCACAGTAGTAGAGCAAGCAGACCACGCTAAGCCTGCACCGATAAGCAGCTAGCTAATCACAGCGAGCCATCCGCCGGCGCGTGCTAGCTTGGCGGGCCCCCCGAAGGAGCCGGCCAACTAGCAACCTATGTTAAAAGCAACCGAGTGCGCCGCCACCGTAATGTCTGCAGCCGCCAGCCAAAATCCCCCAAGGGAAAAAGGCGAGCAGACCGCGTTTAGCCTCACCGGAAGAAGCAGCCCCTAAGGCTAGACCAGGCGAGCCGGCGGCCGGTAGCGAGGTATACGGGCGGAACTCCCGAGATAGAAACGCCCCCACTAACCCACCATGAAGTAGCCGAGTCCAACATCTTTAGTGTGCCTCCCAAGGCAGTCGGGCCCGCTTGGAAGAACCCGGACCGGACCCGAACACCACCCCCCCCTTTCCTTAGCGAACTACACACGGACACTGTGTTTCATGGCGACATTGAAACAGAAGGCCACCGCAAAAGAATCAATGCACCAACGGAGCGACAGCTGAAGCAAGACCGTAATGAACGCACGGAAAGAGAGTGGTCGCGGGTCGGCAAGCGCTCAAAACGCTGAAAAAGTGGGGTGAAGCGAGCCAGATGGCGGCGTGCCGAAACGAAAACGATCGCCGAAAAACACATGGCTGAGCCTCGTAAGACCTCGTCCGTCCACGCTGAGACAAAGATACTGTCGCAGTAACAAAGTCCCAACGGTAGAGCACTTTTCCAAAGTCCATTTTCCACAGATTTTATTATAAGACAACAAGCAAAAGAATAAACTATAGACCACTCACCCCAAAGAACTGTTATTATTGATAGTCTGGCAACTCCAAGAAACAGAAACAGGCTCACAAAAAGCAAAGGCATCCAAAGCATGCACCACGTGCGGCAATGCTGCCTTTTGTTGACCTTATTTTCCCTCTACACAGATCACATACCGCATCGGCGGCAAAAAGATACACAACAAACTCTCGACGGGCTTAAAAGTCGCTGTTTTAATTCCGTCCAATGAGTGTTATAATCCAGTATAATAACGATATATCCCATAGTATGGTTATAGTAGTCGGATAATCTTATGAGACGACAACTAGTAATCAATAAATCTCAGTTAATTTGGGCTGCTAATGGAACATCGCTGCGGTAACACGCTTCCGTTTGGAAAGGCGGGCCAAACCGGATGAGAAGAGTAATGACTAACAGGGTGTGACCTGGGGTCACTGGTGAGACCATTTTCTCTTTAGGGGCTAAAATCGTTAATTTTTGGGGCATTCCACCACTCTCTCAGAAGGGAAATGCGCATATATTTCAGGTCAACATTGGTGTAAAGGAAATCAGTTCAGTGTAATGGAATTTTATTTATGTCCTCTGAGCAAATGGGGGCATTTGTGGCCCAGTGATTGAACAATTGACCTCATGATTGGAAGGTTGTGGATTTGAGTCCCATTGCTCATGTGGTGTGCACTTGGGCAAGGCCTTTTACTTGTATGCCTCTCTCGACCCAGGAGTGAAATGGGAGCGCTAGTGGGATATCAACAAGCCAATTGCTGCAGGCAGATGCTAATAGATATGGGACACATCACCAGGTGTAGCCACCATCGGTCTAACAACAGGGAGATGTGGGCAGTATTATACTTCCAAACAAACAAAATAATTGGTGACAGGAATACCAAAAAATCAAGAAGTTCTACCGAAATTATGGTCCACTTAACCGATATCACAGGATTAAATAACACTTGTTAACAAAGTTTCTACTCGTTTTGAACGATCCCTTACTGCCAAGAAATCAGCGAATTTTTAATCTCCCTGCAAGCCTCACCTGTCATGCTTACACATGGTGGTCACACATGTGCTTTGACAGCTGTTGCGACCTTTGGAAAGTTCAGGACTAACATTGGAAATGTCACGAATATTCAGTCACATGATTGTAATCTCATTCCAACCCGCAATACAGTGTGTGTGTGTAATACACTAAGCGTATGGGCCTGTATGGCGAAGATGAGACTAGTTTCTGATCTTCGACGTCATCTCCCAAACAATAATAAAAGCACATGGCTTGATCATAACAAATCCACGCTGAAGTACGCACGGTTTCCAGAATTTTTACACTATTTTTTGACATGCAATGGATTCAAAAAGAAATATAGTGGGAAAAAAGAATGGCTGAAAGTCTACTACTACCTGTGGATGCAGTATTGAAATGGTAAGTGCCTCCTACATGGAACTTTTCATTACACAAAATTGGATGTCATTGTTTTCAACATGCATTTATAGCTTTCGTACGTACCATATTTTCGCTTACTATGTACTAATTGGCCCAGCAGCAAACCTAAATGAAGCGGCATGATTCTGACGATGGCAGTATAATAATAATAATGGCATTATAAAAATTTGATTATTATTATTATTGTAAATCTGACTATTATTATATTCATCCCTGCGAGCATGCTTGATTAGTGAAATCAAAAGCAAATCCATCAATCGCTTGCAATTTATTTGGATGGGATCCTTCACTATATCTTAGAAGGCACACAAGACATACCATAGTGGAATCATCTCTGCTGAGAAGTAGAAATGCATGGCTCTTTAAATGCTCTGGGTCTTGCTCCTTTTCCTTCCCTGCCTCCTCATCAACGACACCTGGGGGCTTCACCACCTGCGTTATGTACAAAGGAAATGATGACAAACAAACACCCAAACAAAAAAATGAAAAAACCTTACAAGTGATGCACCAGTTCATTGGAATTTATATAATATCCTCTAACATAAAATACAAATTGAACTTTCTCAGATGACCAAACTCTGAATGACCTAGTTAACTAGATTGCTCAACTTTTTAGGACACCCTGTAGCAATTATGTCAATGTTAAATGCCTGTGCAAAGGAGATTGCCCACTTACATCTTTATCTACTTTGCCAACCACAGTCCACATGTCATAACAGCCTGGTAATTCAAAGGTGGTCACAACTTGAGGCCGCACTGTCCTCTGTGGGAAAAATAATGAAGAAAACTTAGCATTTGAAGTTTCTAAACCCTAAACTATAAATAACAATAACAATGTGAAAACACATATAAAAATCACCATGCGTGCATGTGCACACCTATGAATACATGTTTGCTTACACACAGATACAAACACACACAAACACACCACCACCAACATACATGTGCAAACACGTAGAGGCACATAATGCCCCGACTTGCTTAATTAGTAATCAAAATACAGTGTTCACCAAACGTATGTGTCGTCTGCCGTCACGGTTCTGTGATTGGGTACAAAGGTCACCATGGTCACATGAGTTCACCAAGGTCACACAAGGTCACCAAGGTCACATGAGGTCACCATCATGTGGGACACTACCCAAGGACCACTGTGTCCAAGTTTTGTGAAAATGTGCGCATGTATTTGGAAAAAGTGGGCAATTATGTTTAGGGTTAACATTGGGTCAACATTTTTACCACAGACACACAGAGAGACCCACTACTAAAAAAATACCTATGTGCCCTCTATCAGATGACACAAAAATTACAAAGTAAATATAACACTGATTAAAATGAGTAGTTACATTTTAACAAGGTTTACTGACACTATGAGAGATCAACAGCAAAAGACATTTCCACACTTAGAAGTGTGAAGAAAAATCTATACATAGCAGCCACAAAACAAAATCTTACCTCGAGAACAGAAAGCGCTCCATTTTTGCCATACCCCGAACATGTCACCAACTCCAAATCTGGGTCAATGCTATTCTGAAACTAAATGCAACCACAAAAACTTATTGTAACAAGGCAATTTTATCCCTTAACCCCCTGGGCACTACCATCGGCATCCAAGCACTAACTTTGATTGGTCACTTGGAAGATATATCATATAATGAGCAAATCAGAGAAACTGTAAGAATGGTGGTATGGTTTACACACAGATATAGAAGCACTATTTTGATTGGTTACTCAGAAGGCTATCTCATGTTGTGTCCTGTAATGAGCCAATCAGAGAGACTGTATCGTAGGTGGTAGCGCCAGGGGGTTAGCAATATACATTAAAACTTGTCTGGCCAGTAGCAGTGAGCGAGTTTGCTATCATAGACAAAGAAAAATGTACACTGATAGGGCTGTCTACTCATCTGGGTCACTTGCCGGTGCTTAGCCTTTATCATCGGCCCTTGTTGCGCAGTATCACTCCGCGACACACAACACTGCGCGTACTTTCTAATAAATCCGAATCTTAGATCATCGCAGCCCTGGTTCATCGGAGGTGATAAACAAACGTGTGTTTCTACGAGGCCGTTTGCGTTTGGCACCCTTTATGACCATTTCTTTGGATTGTTTCTACCATGCAAGTGAAACAAATAGGCATTCTAAAATGTGCATGTTATTTCCTAACTAGCAGCTACCATTCCAGTCTCTTGCTATCACTTCAGGTAGAAAATTTGGCGCATTTTATGCCAGTTTTACACGGCGGCCTATGGGAATCATCACCGCAAAATGGCCGCTCTATAGCTTCCTCGTACCTCAAAATGGCCGAACTGTGACGTCAGCGTAGACAGCCCTATTCTGGCTGATTGCAATTTTGAGACACCTAGATGGGGTTGTAGACGTTTTGTAGTCATTATTTAAAAAGTGTTGGAATTCTGGTAATTTATGTAATTTTAAAAGGGCAAAATGCTAAAATATTGTATATACCAATAAATGTACTACTTACTTCTTCAGAGAGGAAGGCAGGCTCTCCCATGACCATGTTACCACATGGACCAATATTTAACAAGGAATCACACACCTGACAAATATACAAACAGATAAACTGTCTTCAATTGCGTAATAAAATTAAAATTTTCCGGGTCTACATTGTTTCTTTGTAATTTATCTTCTCCAAATAACTAACCTGTCCTATTATACAATTCAATTGTTAGTAACCTACATAGTTTGTTAATATTTTTATCTGTTTACCACAGCAAGGCTGCAATGCCTGTATTTTACACAAGAACAAAATGCATTGACCCTAGCAACTAGATCAAGATTAACACCTCTTATGTACATAGAGGCAGCATTTTATAATACCTGCCACATGTTTTGATCGAGATCTCGATCACTTGAGCACAGTAAGTGTTAAGCTTTTTGCACATTCACACCTAGTTTTGTTCAAGACGCTCGGCTATGTCCCCTTTCCGAGGTCCATCCCCCGTATATAATCATTGGTGTTGAGGCCTTAGCTGAGCCAAAACATGCAAACTCTTACACATGGGATATAAAAAATTATCTCAGAAATCTACCCCCAGGGCCTTAGTACGGCACCCATGCGAAATCCCCCCCCCCACTCCAGGGCCTTAGGCCGGTGCCCATGCAAAACCGTAAATGAAAATGGTCTCAGAAATATATTTCATACCACAGGAATTACTACCGTTCACAAGTCAACACCACACGCGAATCTCCTCCCTAATATAATTGCTAACTTCCACTAATCGCTCCCAGCAATGCGGAGCCACGCTTCCTTGTGCTTTCTTGTATTAATACAATCTGATGGTCCTACCCACTTACGTAACTGCCGCAACTCAAATGACACACAATAGCTCGTACTCATTGGCCAAAAAACAACATCGTCACATACTTCATAAAGGAATAGAGCGTCATTGATTGGCCACATATCTTCAAATAACCATGAACACCCATATATGGAAAAGCAACCCCCGTGAATAAATTTTCGAATCACAAAAAAATTCTTGAAATATAAAAACGGCAGTACAGATCTGACAAGGCTGTCTGACCGAGCTTGCGAGCTAAACCGCAGACACCTGTGGGCTGGCATGCCGGATACTAAAAATAGCTAAGTATGATTTCAACGGTAAAGACAATCAGTGATTTGAAAAATATTTGAAATTTGCAGGAATAGCTTCAAATGAAGGATAAGTCTGTAGAATTCTCATAAGTTCCTTTTCCAGCTGTAGAATTTCAGAAAATGAAAAATGGCAGTGTTCCAAGATACCGATTCTCCATTCATTAAGTGTTTGTAGTAATTTCCCGAACGGACAGTTAAATGAACGAAAATCTCCGTGTCTGTCCTTATTAGGTTGCTTCTGTCTTATCATTTTGTATGGTATGTATGATACCTGTACTTCTACATACATGCAAAACTCTTATTTTTTGAATTTTTTCGGATTTGCTGATTTAGCACATCACTGATAGTGTCTTTAAGTTGCGTTGGTCAAAATTACTTTTGCTTTATGGTATTTTCGCTGGCGATATAATTCCGATTCAGACTGCCTTGAACAAGGCTAAGTCACCCTTTCACAATTACCAGAATGCATTTTACCCCATCTCAACTGGGCTCACAGTAGTTTCTCCCATGTTACTGCGAGTCCAGATGCCTTACAAACCAAGTAAGAGTTGATGCAATTTATAAAAATGAGCCACTGAGTGAGCCAAAATCATTGGGCTGGTATTCTGACAGGAATCTTTACACATGGGTTTAACCGGGGTTAGTCCTATCCCCGGGGACCGTTTTCCTTCCAACATACTCTGAAAATGTGCTGTAATGCTAAAATGCCTTACGGATGGGCCGTTCTGGCCCATCTGTGCGGAATTTTCTCACCCACGACATTAAACTTTCACAGTAATTTGAAAGCAAAACAGTCCACTCATGTAGGACTAACCCTGGTTTTAACCCAAGTCTAAAGTTAGACTCCCTTTCAGAACACCAGCCTTGGTGTTCAACGTGTTCAGCTACTCACCTCAAATGAATATGATGTGAGCTGTGTTCCTTCCCTTTGTACTTCTTTACCATACACTTCCAATTCATCAGGGTCTTCCACTAATGCTACATCTGATGCTGTGTGTGTGAACAACATCAACAATCAAACAATTAAATGCAGTTAAAGGTGCGTGTTCCGATCGTCTTTGGGAACCCCCGGATTTACCCGGAAGTAGTATCGATTCTGATATCATATGAAAGGCTGTATTTTTCTCATTGTCGTCCTGAAATTTAAGCCTTCAAATCCATTTCATTCCCAAGATATAAACAAAAACCCGCCGTTTTAGTGGTTAACTATCAATATTAGCACAGTATTGAATAGGGCTATGCAACATTCATTATTGCGTCTTCCATCAAAACCGTAATTTTGTTTCCCATGGTACTTGTTTTGGTGTATGTGCAAGTGCCAGGCTCTCATATCAAGTAGAGAACACAATACACATAAATCGGAACAAGCACCTTTAAAGCGCAGCTACAGTTCACAGCAAACAAGCACAACATTTTGTCCACTCAATCAGATCACTGACATTGATTCATAACATTAATTCGTAACTTTGATCATAAGCATTTAATTTTCCACTTCGCAGACCCTCACCCAATCACTGATCAATAACATCCTGCAGATGGTCGATTATTTATGCACTCAATGTCTGGACAGTCACTATGAGTTACAATATGTTCATCCACCAAGGACACAGTTCAGTAGGTTGTACTTGTATATACATTGACATGACTGACCTTGTGTGATCTTGGTATCATATATCATATACCAAAAAACCAGGGTTGTATTTTCTAAATACTGGTGAATGGAAGGTACTGAACTGTGCCAAGGCAATTGAGATTTTACTAGCTCATAGTGAGTGTTGCCAAAACTGAGCTTTACCCGCCCAATTGGGCTACTTTTGAAAGTCAAAAAGTGCTCTCAAAGTGCTACTCTTGTTGGGTGCCACGGGTAGCGGCGATTTTTTATCCCATAGAAACCAATGGTTAAGGTAAAAATTGGGCTACTTTTTGCCCTCCGGTGCTGCACCTAACCAACATTTTTGTTGGCAACACTGTGTCTGACTGTCTGGACACCATAGATATTAATAAAGGTAGATGCCGTACGCCCGCATTGAAGAATAGGCAGCCATCATAACTGTGTTTTGAAATTATAAATATTCCATTACAGCCATCCATTCGAAACTCGCATGCGCATGTGCCATAACTCATTGGCCTGGAAAACGGTACATCGTTCTATGTAAATGCGTGAATATATGAATAAATTGGTACACCAGATTATGGAAATCAGGGAATATATGAATAAATTGGTACACCACGCTATGGAAATAAGTACGCACTGCGACAAAAGATGGTTACGGCTTTTGCGCTGGCGTTCGCCGTCTTGTGTTATATTGAAGTCTGTGCTGGACACTACAGTTTTGGGCTCGGTTGAAAGCAGGGGTGGATTTAATTTTTTTTCTGTACTGGCCCGTCGGGCCAGTGAACTAGGAAACCTACTGGCCCTGTAGCTAACTCACTGGCCCAACCATTTCCCATCCTATTGTCATGAATTTCTTGCTTACGCTAAACTTTGTTAATTGACCTAAATGTCATAAATACAATAGGCCCTATATTTGGAGAGAACTCAACTTTGGTTAGGGTTGGGGTGTGCGGCGTGAAGCGCCGAACTTGGGTGCTTGAGAACTGATTTTTTTTCAATAAATTTGGTCTTCGTAACACGCACACTTACCCTATATTCTACCAAACATAGACGCGCACACACACACACACACAACCATATACAAACATAGACATACACAGAAAAGGCTGTTGGACCGCACTTTAAATTGGGGAAAGAAGTTGAAAATGTGGGCACGAAAACAGAATTAAGGTGTTGAAGGGTAGACAAGAATTATGCAACCATTTTCAGATCATGTTGCCCCCACTTTGCCCCCGTCGGTGTCTCAGTATCCGTGTCCATTTTGTCTATTTTTTTTTTTTTTTTTTTAACGTACTTACACTCAAATCTTTTCCCATCACCTTACATTTGTAGGTAGGTACAAAGTTATAATTGTTAAATTAACGTGGAAAAATTACTCCTCAGGTGTAACATATATAATTATTGTTCTTTCAATTGTCACTTCCTTGGGAGATAGCTGGAGATAACCCCAGTTCCGTTTCTTTTCATTACTCGCTCTTTTGATTTTTTTTGTAGGAACGTTTTCTCTAATTCTGTTTTGTAGGCCTGGTCGACTGCAATTGGTCGAAATGCTTCAGTTTTGCTGAATTATGATGTTTAAAATGTGCGAAGCAGCGTATCTGTGAGCTGTATGAGTTGTTTTGTAATGTGAGATCATACTTTTCGTGAAACAACACTCACACACGTTATAGTCGGATGGGACATGTCTTTCTCTGCTGTTGTTTGGTAGTCTCCATTGGGGGGCTAGGGGCAAAACAAGTGTATTCATAATGTAATTATTAAAATCATATAATCGTCTGTGCCCACAAATAAAAATGGCACATTTTCTTTGAAAAGAAATAAAATGTCACTTACATTCATTCCCCAAATATCAGTGACAAGTGGATACACATAGACTCAGCAGACAATGGAGTTTTTAAAAAGATATCAGTCACCGGCCGGTATGCCGGTGTAGAAAAACAACACTTCAAATTTCCCTTTCAGCTGGGAGTGCAGGACCATTGTTTGTATATTGGTCGAGCAGCTGAAGAGATTTCAGCTGGTACGGCTTCCAATTTAGACTTAGTACTTTTCAGGACAAAATACATAACCTCATTCAAGATAAATAAACATTGAGCTTCTATAGTGGTGTTCAATTAACTTGGCCATATTTTTCATCATTTATTAGAAAGGAAGAAACATGAAAAAATAATTGAGGAAATAACTTTAGGTGATGGGAAGATTTGATTATTCATCTTACGCTCATAACAAGCTTGTGCAGAACCCAAAAATCCGTTAAATAAATTGATTGTTAAACTTCTTTCTATTCAATTTACCGCGTCTTCAGAAGAAAAGAGAAACTTTAGTAGTTGTCAACGACAATATTATAATGTACATGGTTAGTTATTGTGAGGAGAGGACGGTATTTGTTCACTCAACCCGGATACAGTGGAGGTGGTAATAACATGGCTATAATAATGGCCCACATACCCTGCCATGTAATATCTTTAGCTCATCTCTATACATATCATTGGTGTCTGATATTGGGGAAAAAGAAAATTGAGGTGACCATTGTATAATTTTTAAGAAAAAGTGCCCGTTTTCTGGTGCGGGAACAGACCAGTTAGTGAATCGTAATAAAGTTATTATGAATTACACTTGGTATTCCCTTAGCCCCCAGATGGGGAAGCCAGAATTGGTTTTACAGTTGGTTTATTTGGTTCCCCTCCCATGGTCTAGTAGCTCTAGGGGACTACTTGGCCCTCGGCTCGTGCATGATTGACTTGAGGAACTCACACATCCATCTGTGTTAGAGAAGTTGTGTCAGTGGGAGTTTCAGCCAACTAAAATTAGTAAACTGATGATCTTTGAAAAGCGAAAATGCATGCAAAATATTAAAAATGCCGAAGCCATTTTGAGGATATAATCACATGGAAAGAAAAATGTGAATTTATTTAAAGACGGTCAGTAACCTACCAAACACCTACATTTCCTGAAAATTCAACTGGACCAATGGCGCCAGCCTCATGTTCATCCTACTGGCCAGACATGAATTTCACTGGTTGCCGCGGGCCAGCGGGCAGTGCTAAATCGAGCCCTGGCTGGAAGGTTTTTTTGAGGATGATGATTATTGAACAGGCTATGAGATGGATGGTTTACGCCATCGTGAACAGCCCACTGCAATGACAAACTTTTCCAGGGGTGAATTCACGAAAGTTATAACATGACAAACTTAGGAGTAGTCTGGCTTTGTTAAATTTCTTAAAACTATGGCCTGGTTGAACACACTTAAAAAACTCTTTTGGATAGATTTCACAAATGTCATAAAAAAATAACTATAATGATAACTTATAATGCTTGCTTTAGGAACTGAATTTTGGATCATACACTTTTTGCATGGTAGGTAGAATAACAAATGCATGCATTTATTAACTGTAGGGCTCCTGCAAGAGTCCTGGTACCTCTGGGTCACATGCAAATGGTGTGTTTGGGGATGGTGTATACGGAAAAATGACAAATTCAAGATGGATTTTCAATTGTTGTACAAGGTTGGTACAGGGTTAATTTGTCCTTGATTTTGACAGCACACAACCCTTTTTGTGCTGTTTTGAATTAATGCTTTTCGACCAAACAAACTTGCAAAACTATGGGTCAAAATCATTTAAAGGCACTATCAGTGATTTGTAAATCAGAAAATCGCAAAAATCATCAAAAATCAAATTTGTTCATGTCTGGAACAAGAATAGGTTTCCTAAGATGCCCTACAAATGATAGGACCAGAAGCAGCCTAATAAAGACAAAATCGGACATTTTAGTCATTACTGTCCGTACGGACACTTACCACAACACATAGTTGAATGGAGAGTCGTATCTTTGAACACTGCCGCTTTCATCCTTTTCTGTCAATTCTTCAGTTGGAAAAGGTAACTTATGAGAATTTACAGACTTATACTCTACTTTTAAGCTATTCCTGTACATTTCAGGTATTTTGACTCTTTCGGATAATCACTGATAGTGTCTTTAATGACTATTATGCTTTCACTTAAAGATACTTATTATGCCCTAGCTTGTAAAAATATAGCTTCACTAGTGCATCCATCCCCGTGTGTGACCTTTGACCTATGTGTGTGACTTTTGACCTCAGATATGTTCTGTGTTCAGATGAGTGGTCCTATTGACCAATTTGGTGGTAATAGGGCATTTCTACGCAAATTGACCTCGAGATGACCTTTGACCTTTTGTGACACTCCATTTTAGAGCCTCATCCCCTCTGTGGAAGATTTAGGTAAAGTATTCCACAAGTGAATATAGATTTCAAATGGAATCCATGGTGATTAACTTTTAAGTTTTCCACAGGAGAAATATGGATTACAAATTGATTAGCCCATTGGTTAATTCCATTTGAAATACACACCACACCCCCTCTGCAGAAGATTTAGATAAAGTATTCCACAAGGGAGCATGAATTTCATGTGGAATAGCCCAATTTGTAAATATTTCAAATCCACAACCTATCTATAGAAGACTCCAAATTAAGACTACCAGAGGATGAGTATAGATTCTAAATGGAATCGCCTATTGGACAACTTCATTCAAAATATGCACCCTCTGTAGAAAACAAAATATCTTACTCGGGTAATATGGATTTTTATAAAGGGAAGAACCCAATCTACCTTTCAAACCATGAGTAGTATCCACTCATCCTCCTTTTACCCACATTAATTAAGTTTCAATCAAACTGTTGAAATCAAAAGTAGTAATTATGTCTTAAAGACAATTCTTAAAAGAAGTCTCAAATAGGATCTATGGCTAAAGTCTCATTCCAACCTTGTGAAAAAAGTCTTTGATTGTGACAATTCTTGGATCACTTACCCATCCAATCTTTGGCATCTTCTCCTCTTCTCCTTTTAGATGAGGGCCATTCCTGAAATCACATCAGTAGGCAATAGACAAATAATTGCTACAAATTTGATACAGAGAAATAATCAGTGGGTTTGATACAATTCACGTTAAGATTAGGCATAAAGAAATTGTTTGTTTGGCATAACCCGACCGACCCTAAAAAACCTGTCGGCTCTAAAGTTTTTATGCAAATTAGCACAAAATAAAAAACCTACCCATTATTTTCATCCACAATTAAAAAAAATATTTTTTTACCAAATAACAAAACAAGACAACAACTACAACAAGTAAAATAAATATCTTTGCTAAGTCATTGAAAAAGTCTTAAATAGTAGCATCTTGTATTCATTTTAGAGTAAAACATTGAGATCTTAAAAAAAATTTAAAAAAAACTCTGACCAACCGACCCTGATATTTTTTCTCTGTTACGCCAAACAAACATTTTTTATGCCTTACAGTCAGAATTGTGATGCCCAAAGATATACTAAGGTTCCACTGCTCAACGATTTCCATGTTTCCATTGGTGCTTCTTGATTCATAGATCACAAGGGTCTTTGATAAAGACACCTGAACTTGGCATACATAAAAGTAAACATTTAGGAATTTAACACTCAGGGATGTGAGTGACCATGTTTAAAAAACACGGAAAATCAGGAACTTCCCGTCTGCAGAGCAATCCCTACTCAGCTGTCATTGTCAGTGAGATTTGCCGAATTTGACAGACATGCGGCATTTTTGCTACCACTAAACTATTAAGTTAGATGGCCTGTGACAAAAATCTTCCCAAATTTAACATTTTCTGGAAACCGAAACATGTGTAACTACATTTTACCTCAATCACTTGCTATCAGATGTTTTTAAACAGGAGTGGAAATTCTGCTTGCGATGCATACGAAGAATCTTCCCTACTATACCATGTGCCTTCTCTACCCGATCTTCTTTGATGAATTTTGTGTCCCATTTTGTCCGACATCTACAGTCGCCATAATTAATAGTAGTTTGTTTGACAACTTTATAGGTTTATTTGAACCTTGAAAAAGACTGGATGGTTTGGATTGAAATTCGGTATAAATGCTTTTGATGTGCATGCGATCTAGCAATGGCGAAAATTAACATCATACCTATAGGCACGGTTCAAAACAAACACATTACACATCACAATGGAGAGCTCTCACTTGCCTTCGTGATGGGAATACAGGGGTAAAAGTTCGCAAAAACGCATTTCAACATAGTTTCCATTCCCAGTCGTTTAAGAATTAAATAAAACTGGAATAAAAATGTGATTTTTACCGATTTTTTTTCCTTTAAAAATGAAAGCAAATTTTGATTTAGGGATACAAAAACCGCGACGTGGGCTAGAGAAAAATGCGGAAATTCGCGGTAATGCGGAATTCTCACATCCCTGGACACTTTTCTCATAACACCAACTTTGTCTTGTGATTACCTACCTCTCCAGTTGTTCTTTTTGCAGTACCAGTGCTTCCTGGAACAGAAAAAAAATTAACACTGTGAGCTCTACCAGTTGATTTGATTGGTTACACATTGTATTATATGATATATTTAGCCAATCAGCGAACATGCGTAAGAAAGCCTCTAAATTTTTTATTCGTTTTATTTGTACACATGTATAGAAGGTCCATTTTGATTGGTTACTAAGTGGTTATATCATGATATGTCATGTATTGAGCCAATCAGAGACACCGTAAGAAAAATAGTAGACCTCAGGGGGTTATGTATGTGAAAGGAACCTTTTCCAACTGGCACATTTGATGATAAGTGTTGAGAACGATTAAAGTCACTATCAGTCATTTTTTCCAAACTCAAAATGCCCATTCTGTGTCTAAATTGCTAGTATCAGATCATGGTTTATGGTATGGTTGGGCCACAGTGATCAGCGGCCATTTGTGAAAGCGCTTAGAGGCCAAATAGCATAAGGCGCTATATAAATCTCTGCTATTATTATTATATCAACATCTTATATTACTTTTCTTTACAAAAAAAAGACACTGAAGCATTTTAAAGTGGTCTTGAAGATGCCATTAATGACTGTTTTGTTTACTAATAAATTTTATCAGTAAACAAATGCATACAAATTGTCATCTCTTTACAAATACGGCGTGTTAAATGTAGCCACTTACAGGGTCTTTACTACAACCATTTCCAATACAACAGTGCAAAAAAAATAGATTTTGATGAAATATAAGGTGCACGGTTTGTTTACATTTTGAAGGAATCGCTGATAGTGGCTTTAAGCTATTGGTTGTCAGGCCATGGATATAAGTTTGCCCAAACTATTTCACTTATTTAATCTTATATTGTCAAAATTAGGGTTGTTTTTCTTTTATACAATACAAAATTTCTGCCTGTTAACAAAGTTTGCATCAATTGATCGGCCAAGGACAACCAATTTTTTTTTTATTTGGCTTTATGATTAAAGGCACTGTCAAAGATTTATGCAAAATATTGAAAATTTGCAAAACTAGCTTAAAGGTGAAGGTATTTTGTTTAAATGAAAATCTGAAAAAAATACCATATTTTATTGATCTGTTAAATAACAAGTTTTAATGTTTTTTACATTTTTGTTATCATTCAGTGCAATAAAATTTGTAATGTGAGAGTGATTAATTTATTTTTTGTGATGTGTTTGTGTGTGAGGGTGAGTGTTTGTTGGTGAGTGTGGGTGTCCAGGGGGTCCAGGGGCCCGCTTAAGGGCCCCTGGTGGGGTCCAGGGGCAACGCCCCGGTGGGGGTCGAGGGGGCGAAGCCCCTCGAAGCCAGAGGGTTTCTGCACATTTAGAGCTACAGGAAAGATCATTTCTGAGAGTAATTTTTTTTTTTTTTTTTTTTATGAAATATAAGGTGCACGGTTTGTTTACATTTTGAAGGAATCGCTGATAGTGGCTTTAAGCTATTGGTTGTCAGGCCATGGATATAAGTTTGCCCAAACTATTTCACTTATTTAATCTTATATTGTCAAAATTAGGGTTGTTTTTCTTTTATACAATACAAAATTTCTGCCTGTTAACAAAGTTTGCATCAATTGATCGGCCAAGGACAACCAATTTTTTTTATTTGGCTTTATGATTAAAGGCACTGTCAAAGATTTATGCAAAATATTGAAAATTTGCAAAACTAGCTTAAAGGCGAAGGTACTTTGTTTAAATGAAAATCTGAAAAAAATACCATATTTTATTGATCTGTTAAATAACAAGTTTTAATGTTTTTTACATTTTTGTTATCATTCAGTGCAATAAAATTTGTAATGTGAGAGTGATTAATTTATTTTTTGTGATGTGTTTGTGTGTGAGGGTGAGTGTTTGTTGGTGAGTGTGGGTGTGTGTGTGCATGGGTGGATGTGTATGTGGGTGCGTGCGTGTATATCAGAGATGCCAATGGGAGTTGGAAAAAAAATCTGAAAATGCGAACGGAGGGAGCGAAGCGACCGGAGTATCGCCCCTAACGGCCGGGGGTCCAGAGGGTTTCTGCACATTTAGAGCTACAGGAAAGACCATTTCTGAGAGTAAAATATCATTCCAAAAGAGTTAAAATTAACTGTAAAATGTGAAGAATGGGGCTAAAGCCTTAGTTCTGGGACTCCAAATCATCTCACTACTAGTCATGCTTGTTTGATCAAATTCAACTTTCAGGCATTAAAAGGCCAAAGTAAACATAATGATTATTGATACAAGACAAGCTTTGGGGCTTTTCCTTTGCAGTTCATTTCCTTGGCATCAAGTGATAGCTACTACGCAGTTGCAACCATGCAATCAGCCTTCAAAATTGCAGCAATGGATCAAAATTTTGAAGACTTGCCGTCACTTAACACTGTTTACAACCTACCCAATGAAGTTGTCTTCCTATGTAAACTGCAAAGTTATCGCCTTTCTCTTTGAGTAAACGCTATTGAAACGTGTCCTTTACTTCTCGATGTCTTTTAAATGTTTCCCAGGCTTGTAAATTCTTTTTGTCACAGTTCATGCATTTTGGGTCGCTAATCGTCGTATTTTTCCGATAGAGCATGCTTGCATGCCAGGGTGACATGCTTTGCATTTAGGCTAGTCTCTTATCAAATCGCGATGTAACGCAACCTATTTAATATCACCGATGTTTCCGATTTACTTTTGAGTGCATCAGAGTCTGAGGATCAGCTTAGATACACAGAATTCCGTTAAAAATCTCAATCTACGATCAACATAAAAATCGGAAAAGTAAAAAATCTAAAATATAGAAAATCGGATTTTAATCCCAGAAATGTAAAAAAATTCGGATTTCCGATTAAAATCGGAAGATTGCATCTCTGGTATATGGGTGTGTGTTGGTATGTGTATGGTATGTGGGTTATGTGGGTGGGTTGTTGGTGGAGTGAGTGGGTCTATGGATGTGTGTGTATTTTTGGTGAATGGGTATTGTGGGTGTGTGTGGGTTGATGGATGTTTGGAGTGGGGGTGTTTGGAATGTGTCTTATTATTGATGGTCTTGCTGTGCTGGTGTGCATGTTTGTGGGTGTTGGTCAGTAGGGAGTGATGCGGTGATGTTGTGGTGTGTTCATGCATGTTGTGTAGGTGACATGTGGTGCATGAACCGTTGGTGCATTTTTATGTGGGGTATAAGTGATTATCATATGGTATCCGACATTGAGTTCATTTTCATAAATTTAATGTATTTTTATAGCAATCTTGCTCTGTCTGTTAACTTGCAATATTCGTCTTTTTTTTGTGCAATTGTTGTTTTTATTGTTTTAAGACTTATTTTAATGATTTTTTGGTGTTGGTACCTGATTGTGCATTTGGCCGTTTGGCCACGATACATTGTTAATAAAAAAAAATGAATCTTGAATCTCCTTTCAATTGCGGGAAGACCCTGACTGGTTCAGGTTAAATGACACAATCAACATCTGATTTGAAAGCATCATTAAAAATGTTATATATAATTACAAAGGCATGAAATTGCTACCTCTGTATGTTTTACAAAATAGCATTTTTTACTTCTTTCTTTGTTCAAGGGAAATGCTAATACTTTAAACAACTCAGCTATTTTACCTGACGATTTGTCACCACCCATCTTCTCTGTGTACTTCAGAGCAAGGAGTACAAACGAGACCAATGGAACAGAAAGGCCCTCTTCCATTAGACAAACTGTAAGTTTTTAAAATAATTTATAGATTATGAGTTAATCAATGTCTTCTACTCATACATCGATAAGCAGTTTATCAACTCTGGAAAACACAGGTCAAATTTACACATGGCCTGCCATTGAAGGTACACGAGAGATTTCAAATAACAGTGTCCCTAAAAATGTGAAATTCTGATTTTTGCCCTGTGTAAAGCATTCCTCAAAAATATCCACAGCTCTGAAGAATTTAAGCTGAGAAATGTTTCTTTGGTACCAAAAAGTTTGAAATTTCTAATTCGTATAGAGCAAAGACGAATTCAGCCCATGTTTATATTGAACTATAACAAAGTCAAAGTCATGTTTTTTTCTCTTTTAAAACAATCTGTACCAAATACAGTAAGAGATCTATCGAGTGGTCCTAATCTATATGAAAATACTATTATGACACAATACCCTCTGGGTGCCTCAAAATCTCTTACTGCACCTTTAAGGATCAGTAACAATACATACCCCATACTTAATGCTGACTCACAGATTGCCCGATGAGGGCACCCTCACTTTTCAAACAAATCCATGGGGTTTTTTTGTTTTTGCATACACATAATTCTTGTCCATCTACTCATAATCACTGTGGGGTGAAATGAGCTGCTCTATCGAAGTCCTTCATATAAAAAATCACAACGTTGTTATAAATTTCCGGATCTGGAATTTTTTGTATACACAGTATCCTATAGCACGTAATATACATACGTGTTTACTTCATCAATGAAAAAATCTGATTCATTTCAAACTTGGAATTGTGCCTTTAAGGTTACTATCTTTAGTTCTAGTTAACAATTTTTAATTATTCCACAAAAATATATTTCGAAATCAATGAGTCAGCCTTTAAATGTGAGAAAGCGAAAATGAACAAAACAAACGAAAAAAGTTTTGTAATCATTTTTGAAATCTGGACTGAATAAAAGTGCTTGATATGATCAAGGAAAGTCAAATACTATACAATATGATCCAGGATAGCCAATAATCACATAGAACTAAAAAAAATTTCTTAAATTTCTTCAGTGAAGCCAGTTATTTGTGGGGGGTAAAGTCTCTATTCTGTAAGAACCTCTCCCTACTCATATCCAAGTTTCATGATACTTTATGATAATTTATCACAAAGCATTACCCGCCTGGTAACCATACTACGTGTGTCCCCACGCTGGGTTGTAGTCGGCGGCTAAACCATCACCCTCATCGGGTTTCTTTCTAATGCAATCTATGAGGAGGTAGCGGTTACCACTGGTAGAAACTAAAAGTAAGATCACCTACGGGCGTCGGCTCTTGAGCTCTAATGGGTGGCCACCAGCACCATTGATGTCGGGAAGGTCATCCGGTCAATTATCTTTGGCTCCAATTACATCCCTCACACACAATTATTGCTGTGAATGTGAGTCGAATCCGGCAACTCTACATCCCTTTACGGGGACAAAAACTGGATTTAAACTTTGGTTTTTTACTACTACATCTGGTCCTATCTCTAAATTACCCTAAGTGTGGTTTTCATTTCCCTTTTTGCCAAGAAACATTGCATTTACTTAGACACATTTTGTGAGGACACTAGCAGCTGCTTGTCCAATGGAACCCTCTGACGCTACGCATGCCCTCAACCAACAAGTCAACAACATGCTTCAATACAAAGGCGAGGTAAAGAACACTGCATAAAGTGACAGGAGGAGATTTTTTTTGATATACAAATTTCCTCTCAGTGCACTGGATCGATTGTAGACCACCTTCCAAAAACTTTCGAAGGTTTATTGGACAACAAGACAAAGAAAACAGCAAACCTTTTTTTTGAACTTTGCCTGACTATCGTAATTTTCCATAGACCACCGTGCTTTGACAATTCTGTGTCTGGTCGTGCACGACGAAGTACTAAATCAATCATCTATTACATAAAGACGGCGTAATTCGGCTTATTCACTTCAGGTGTGATCTAATACATTGGAAAGCATTCCAAATATGCAAAAAACCCAGGTTCGAAAAAAATTGGGGGCGCTTCTTTCTGGAAATCTCCTCATGTCTCTTTAAGTAAGTAATGGTTCAAGTAATATTTGCAACTACATTGGGAATAAAAATTACTTGAACAGGATATATGCACACCTCATGTAAGCGCAACAAGCTACTTGGAGGTTCAGTGCATATACTTTGACCAATTACGCATCGTGAAATGAGGCGCGGTGTTCCACCTGGCTCATGCACTCCACACACGCTTCTGTTTGTCTCTGTCCAAAAAAATTATAAATCAGACTGTAGTAGAATGATTTTGTGATTTTGGATTACATCTACTCTTGTTTAGCCCTTTGAATAAATAAAAGAAAATGTTTTAAAGGTGTGTGTTCCGATCGTCTTTGGGACCCCTGATTTATCTGGAAGTAGTATCGATTTTGATATCAGATTAAAAGGCCATATTTTTCTCATTGTCATCCTGAAATTTAAGCCCTCAAATCTATTTCATTCCCAAGGTATTAACAAAAAACTGCCATTTTAATGGTTAACCATCAATATTAGCACAGCTGAATAGGGCTTTGCAATATCCATTATTGCTTCTACCATCAAAAACTGCAAGTTTGTTTCCCACGGTACTTGATGGGGAGTATGAGCAAGTGCCAGGCTCTCATATCAAGTAGAGAACACAATAGACATAAATCAGAACAAGCACCTTTAAAGGTCCATGGCCCGATCGCTAATAGCTTCGTCCCCAGGGACCCCAGATTTTACCGGAAGTAGTCAAAATTTTGGTATCAAAAGAAAGCTTCTATTTTTCTCATTTACCCTGTGAAATCTTAGGGCTAAAGGATGTTTAGTTTGGATGTTATGAGCGAAAATGTGCCCCTTTTTGGTCGACCAATATTAATTTTACACAGTACTCTATGGGGGTTGCAAAATCACATTTTTAGCTCTCACATCAAAACGGGTTGAAATATCGGCGCAAAACTTTACAGATGGGGTTTTGGGGTGAAGGCCATTCTATCAAGATGAAGAACTTATAGACTTAAATCGGGCCATCCCCCTTTAAGTTAACATCATTTAGAAATACTACCAGTGTTTATAAGACTGAATGGGGATATTGATTGAGCTGAAAATATTAACAAATGACAGCTGGTAAAGCACATTGTTTAACTCATTGAATTCACCATACAGACATTGTCTTTTAAGGGGAGCGAGAGTGATCGCTCCCCTACAGCTCTCCTTATGTGCATTCTATGAGAGTGATTTGTAACTCCTCTTGGAAGATCATTTTTGATGTACATCACAGTGGTAAATGTTCTTAATTTCTCCCCGGAATACTCTCCTTAATTTGACATGGAGAGCTTTTAGGAGAGCATATCATCTGATCCAATGAGTAGTGTTTATCAATAGTATGCCAGTTGCATGTTCTCAATATTTTCAGCTCAATCATTATTCAGAGATCAAAATGACGGTGCCCACCAAACTACCAAGGAGCGTGGTGAAATTTACTGGACTTAGCCCCCATTTTGAATTACTTGATTCCCATGTTGTAAACATATAGTCCAAAACATATCAGATTTTGTTTTGGAGGATGGTTTTAAACAGTCACAAAAATAATTACTTAAATTTTTTGACATCCTAATGCATACCAAAACAAAGCCCTCTTTTACTTGTAACAAAGTGGCTACAATTTTTGAGAAAAAGTTAGAAGATGCACAGATGACTTAAAGGACCACCGACTTTTTAGAGATAAAATAGGTGTTACAACTTACATTTCACCTCCTTTAGTGATACCACCAGTCTGTCATACGAGATGAATACTGAATGAGAACAATCCAGAACCTTAATTGACACCTGCTTGCACCGCTGTAACAAAATAATTAAGAATACTATATATTATCCTGTGTTTGTAGAAATTTATCTATCAGGGTGTTTATCTTTGGGAGAGTGAGTATCTGACTCAAATCCCGTTTCCAGAAAGAATGGTCCTTTCCATTTGAGATTCATCCTTGTATGTTGCCTCAAAAAGATCCTGTTGGTCCCCCGCCAACTTTAGATGGCGAAGGGGGGAATATAGAAATGGTTAGCCGTCCGTTGTGTGTGTGTGCTTCCCTCACGATATCTTTGGAAACTAACACAAGTGTGGAGTCATCTTCGAACATAGAGGTATCTCAAGTAGGGTTGGGGGGGATACAAAGTGGTCATGGGGCATGGGTCAAGGGTCAAAGGCAAGTGGTCTAAAATAGGGTCAAATATGGCAAAAAAAATAGGGCTAAATCGCGTTAAAAAAAGTGTGTAAAACACGAATTTTTGATCTGGAGCAAGTATGGGTGTCCATATTCGCACCATAGATGTCAATCAAGTAGACTGCGGATATATGAGTTCGGAGGAGGGTGATGTGGGCATTGTCAAAGGTCAAAAGGGTCAAAACGCGTCAAAAAATATGGAGTTAAATGATTATTTACAACCTATCGTTGTGGTAGGATGATGACATTGGTGGGTGTGGTCCAACATTCAGGCCGAAAATTTTGAAGGTCATTTAAGGTCTCAATCTTGAGGTCATCCAGGTCAAATCACTTAACATGTGGTAGGAGGATGAAAATTGGGGGTGTGGTCAAAATTGCAGTGCCAAAAAAATTTGAAGGTCTTCAATTCATACGAGGTATCCAAGGTCAAATCACACTTAACATGTGGTAGGAAGGAGGAAATTGGGTGGGTGTGGTCAACAATCCGTACCAAAAATTTTGAAGGTCATTTCAAGATCATGTGAGGTCATCTAAGGTAAATCACTTAACATGTGTGATAGGATGGAAATTGGTAGGTGTGGACAACATTCAAGTACACAAAACAATTTTGAAGGTCATTTCAAGGTCATCCAAGGTCCCCGTAAATCACTTAACATGTACTGGTGGAGGATGAAAATTGGTAGGTGTGGACACATTCAGTACCAAAAATTTTGAAGGGTCATCTTCCAAGGTACATCCAAGGTCACTCACTTAACATGGGCGTAGGAGGATGAAATTGGAGGGTGGACAACATTCATACCAAAAATTTTGAAGGTCATTTAAGGTCATCGAGGTAATCCAGGTCAAAGCACTGCTTAACAGGTGCTGAGGATGAAAATTGGTGGGTGAGGTCACATTCCGTACCAAAAATTTTTGAAGGTCATTTCAAGGTCATACGAGGTCATTCTAGGTCAAATCACTTAAAAATGTGATTAGGTGTGAGGAAAAAATTGGTAGTTGTGGGACAAATTCAGTACCAAAAATTTGACGGTCATTTAAAGGTAATCCGAGGTCATCCAAGGTCAAACTCACTTAAATGTGCTTTGGAGGGAAGTGGTGGGTGTGATCAAACATTCTGTTCCAAAACTTTGATGTCATTGAAGGTCATGAGGGTCATCCAAGGTCAAATCACATAACATGTGCTTGGAGGGTAAAATTGGTGGGTGTTGTTGTTTGGTGTGATCAACATTCTGTTCAACAACTTTGAGGTCATGTGAAGGGCATGAAGGGGGTCATCCAAGCGTCAAATCACTAAATATGTGGTGGGAGGATGAGAATTGGTGGGGTGGGTCAACACATTCGATGCCAAAATTTTTGAAAGGTCTCATTGAAGGGTTCATGCGGGGTCAAGGTTCAAATCACCTAAAATGTGGTAGGAGGATGAAATTCGGTGGGTGTGGTCAACATCAGTACCCAACTTTTGAGTCATTTCAAGGTCATGCAGGATCAAGGTCCAACACTTAACATGTGGGTATGAGAGTAAAAATTGGTGAGTGTGGTCATATTCAGTGCAAAAAAAAACAAAAAATTTGATGGTCTTTCCAAGGGTCGTGTGGGGTCATGTAAGGTCAAATCACGAATCATGTCGGGTAGGAGGATGAAACTTGATGGTGTGGTCACATTCAGTGTTGACAACTTTGGTAAGTCATTTCAGGTCATGTGGGGTCTCCGATGCAAAATCACTTAACATGTGGTAGGAGATGAAACTTGGTGGCCTATCACAATTTCTTCCAGAGTATATTAAAATGTTTGCTTCTTGTTCTTTAAGACTACTCCAAGGGGCGGGGGACCGGTGGTTTACGAGAAAAATGAAGAACCGCCTTGTTTAAAATGTGCTTTAGTCAAAATGCAAACAAACATAGTCAGCTGCAACTCCCATTTTTTGAATATTTTATTTATGCACAACATCATCATTGGATGGTGGTACAGTAACATTCCAATGGTTGGTAGATTATTTGGGGGAGAGGCAAATTAAACTATGTAATGAAAGAAGAAATTTGAACAAGTTTAAGGACTATAAACTATTAATTCTATGTGAATGATAAATTATGAATGAGGTTAATGAAATTGTAATATTTTCTGTTTGTAATTTTTTGTAATATTATTGTAAGAGTTTTGTCTAGTTATACTTTAATATAAGCCATAAATTTTGACCTGTCAGAATTTTCCTTGGGTTGCCCTTTGGGAAAATTCCTAGTGCCAAAATGCATAGCTAAGATTTAAGACAGAAACCCTCAAAACTGGTGTGGCGATAAACCTGTAATTAAAGGTCCATGGTCCGATTGCTAATAGCCTCGTCCCCAGGGACCCCAGATTTTACCAGAAGGGGTCCAAATTTTGGAAACAGAAGAAAGCCCATTTACCTGTGAAACCTTAGGGTTAAAGGATGTTTGGTTTAAATGTTAATTGTTATGAGTGAAAGTATGCCCCATTTTGGTCGACCAATATATTAATTTTACCCAGTACTCTATGGGGATTACAAAATCATGTTTTTTAGGTCTCACTTCAAAATAGATTGAAATAACGTCGCAGAACAGGTGGGGTTTTGGGGTGAAGGCCATCCTATCAAGATGAAAAATTTATAGACTTAAATCGGGTCATCTCCCTTTAATATTACTTACTGAGAGGAAAAGATGTACTCCTTTCTGTGATAGAATTGAGGGATACACCGAATGGTGGAACACTCTGGTTAAGATACAGTAATGAGTTGACAGCCAATATGAGAACACCACCTACAACGGAGGAAAACATCAAAAACATGAGTGATAAATTATAAGATTTGCTAAACATTGATACCGCACAACTGTTTGAAAGTCTCATTTATTATGACAAAACGAGAATAAAACAAAAAATATCAACGGCGACACACTTTTGACAACTAGTTTCGATTATTTATGCCACTAACTACATTCTGTGTAAATTTGATGAATTTTCATTGCGGGCAAATCTGATTTTTCATAAAAATCTAGTTTCACACATCTTTCTATGGGAAATAGGCATATAGAGGGTGCTATAACATACAAATTATGACCTAGGTCTATATGGCAAGATTCCTGCAATGGATTTTTCTGATTTTTGTGGAGGTAATAGCTCTTGCATGTCCCTACTTATATCAGTTGTCAAAATTTTGTCGCCATTGCTTAAAATTGCTCTAAAAATAAAAGAGTCAATTGCATGGGGGTCAAACAGCTGTGACCGCTTATGTCAAGCCATTGCCTCCAGGGACCAGATGGTCAGGAAATTGATGTAAGCTGTTGTCTATAGCTAAAATATCCAGCTATTTCACTTATTCTTCGTGAAAAAAGGGTGAGAAATCATTTAATATACTGCCAATAAACAAATACGCTTTGGTGGGGGTTTTAAAAGATACATTTTAATTGTTCCAGTTCAAATGTTTGTAAATATCTTGCCATAAACCATTGTGGTTTAAATTCTGGCCCATTTTATGGACTAAAATGACCCAACTTCCTAATTTCTAGAAAAATGAAAATCAATCGGACATAAGTAACAGTATATGTGCAAAATCCCTTGGACATTTAACTCTGTTGGCCGCTTCCTGCCAATACGATGTGCTGTTGGATTGCATGTAAGCGCATTTCACGCAAAGAAATACGCACACGTTTGTCATGTCCAAGGCTATCACACACACTGCAGGCACCATACCTTAATTGGGCCTGTGGTTCAGATGACATAACAAGAATTAGTTAAAACCACTTATGTGTTATAAAATCTATAACTGAGGGTGAGCTGATTTCCTTTACGCCAATGTTGACTGAAATATATGCATTCCCCTTCTGAGAGTGGAATGCCCCAAAATACCTATTTTTAGCACCCCTAAAAAGAGAAAATGGCTCAACCAGTGACCCCAAGTTCACAACCTGTCGGGCCATTACTCTTCCCCAATTCTGTTTTGCTCATAGCCCACAGGACGGACGCGTGTCACATTCATTGGTGGGGCGGGCCTGAAGCGGGAAGTCAACATCGTAAGAAATCAGGCTCAGTTTATGATTTATAAAACATAATGTGTTTTTAAAAATCATTACACTGAGGTGCTTTTCTTTACACCAATGTTGACTGAAATAATATGCATTAACCCCCTTTGAATGAATGCTTTCAATCACACAGACTAGCACACCCGTCGTAAGGTGGAACATGATATTTCGGAAGAGCAGCCCATAGGATGCAGTCAAAGTAGACCAAAAACGCGCGCCCCGCAAAACAACAAAGTAAAAAAAAATCTAGATTCCTAAAAAAGACCAGGAAGCCAATAACTCACCTAGACAGGGGAGTAACACGCATGGGTGAGTAAAAAGGACCTTAGACTAGTGGGGAGGAAGAATTGTAATTTGATTAAAAGACCTGGCCACAGTTTTTGGAGGAGAGCCATAGCCCGCGATCCCGCGAGAAAACCCAGCCTAAGGAATAGCCGAGAGGAAGAGCTCACGAACAGAGACTGGAGTGCGCCGTAGCCGCTGGACAAAGGGCCCGAGCACCCCGCGGCAAGGCGGAGAACATGGCCTCACAGCCTTGCGAACAACTGAGGATCCGGGAAGGGAACCAGAGAAGCGGAAGGCGGACCCGCGTAAGACGTGGGGCAAAGAAAGCCTAACCCAAAAAACGGAGGAGCGGGCCGCCTAGAGAGGGGGTCCCGACAAACACCACATAAGAACCACTGGAGTATAGGCCCGGGGAGATAAAGGTTGAGAGACCTGAATGGAAGGCTAAGGCCCCAGCCCCGTGAAGGGCTGAGATATAAGTCCGACCCTGAGACCCAGGAAAAGAAGCTACAAGGAGAATGAAATCTCCGAGCTAATCCAGCCTGGAAAGGGACCCTAAAGAGTAATAAAGGCAAGGGCTGAGCGACGACCGCGCCCAAAGGACGATTGGGGGCCTTCGCCCATAAACTCGCCGATCGAACTCAGACCCCAAGAGAGAACTAGCTTTCGGATCAGAAACGGACGCCTGCAGGAGTCAATGGAAGCGACCAACGTCACCGAAGGCGAACCGAACAACCTAGGCATTGGTAGGCTGAGCTAGTCTACCGAAAAATCCAGACAACGGACGATCGGAGACAGCCAGCAAAGCCTCAAACTAAGCGAAAATTCCCACCTCATACGGTCACAGCCAGGAGATGGAGGGGACGATCATCTTTCGAGCCCTCGACTGGGAGGTAGACAGAACACAGAGGAAGAACGAGCAGACCTCCGCAATTCGGGAGCAGCGGGACCAGGGGGGAAACCGGGAAACCGAAAGAGCAGTCAAAGCTAGATTTATGATAAACTAGCACTCCCCAGATCGGGCCAGAGGGGGGGGGGTCACCCTGGCCGAACGGTAAACAAAGCGGGTAAACCACCGAGAAGTCTACCAGCGGGGAGAACCCAGAGGTAGCTCTGCAAGGGAACACGAGTCGAGCCCCAAGAGGGCCGAGCCGAGAGCATCACAACTGCTCGGGGAAGCACGAGCAGAAGTCTAACCAGTAGCGACTGCAAGCAGAGAGCAGGTGAACAAAGTCGTAGAAGCGACAGAATGATCCTAAACTGAGAACTTCTGGGCGAACAACAAATCGGTATCGAGGAGGCAATTAACCAGAAGCCACGTAGCCGAACTCCGGCTACGGGCATAGGATGCCACCGGAAGAAGGTCCGCGGACAGCATAGCGGCTTCAACACTATCTCCCGAGGAGAAGAAAGTGGAAGAGGACACCCGGAGAGGTGCTACCCGAACGGGGGAGATACCGATTAAGGATCCCCAAAGCCTCGAGAAAAGGGGATAACCAACTCGTCAACCAAATCGAGAAGCAGACATTGAAGAATGACTCACAGCGTGGGTTTACGCCCCAGAGACACTTCCAGACGCGGGAGCGAGAAGCTCCCCAACCGACTATAAAGTTCGGTCACTTTGACCGATTAGGATAGAGGGGATAAAAATCCACAGTCGGAATGTGGGCAGCCCACCATGTCAAGGCTCCCAGGTCGTAAGGACAGAGGCCAGAGCAACCGAACGTGCCCCAGGACCCGAGGGTACTAAGGGGAAAAAATGCACAAATCCAGTCGCAAGGCACGGCGGGAAGACACGACCAAGTCAACTGCCAAAACAATGAGAAAGCACCTGTGAGGCGAGTTCGGAGAACCACCAAAACAGGAAACCCCGTTGGCGGGATTCCCATTAGGCAGCACAGTTGAGACAGATGGCGTGGCACAAACCCACCCGGAAGGGAAGAGATCGAACAAAGGGAGCCTGGAACCCGCTGGAGGGGAGGGGAACCCCCTAAGACAGACCCCGACGAACGGGAGCCCACCCTGGGCCTGAAGCCCGGGAAAACCGCGGTAGGCCCGGACGAGCCCACGCTAGGCCCGCGACGAGCCCCAACGCTAGGCCCGGACGAGCCCCAACGCTAAGGCCCGGGACAGCCCCAACGCTAGGCCGAGAACAAGGCACGACGCTAAACCCGTACAACGAGCCCCAAGAGGGGACACCGTCGAGCCGACCCAAAAACCCGTGTCCAGGTCCCCACGAGGGACAGCGAACCAGGCTAGTCAGCCGGAAGACAAAGGAATGTGCGAGAACTGTCAAGCCAGCCCCTAACTCCCGAAAAACAAACGGGCGGAAGGGATCCACGTCAAGACCACCGACCCAACAGGGGCAGGTCAAGGCAAAAGTCAAAAGACCTCAAGGGCTAGCCCCAGGGAGAGGGGAGTAAGGCCTGGGAGCACAGTAAGTAAGAAAACAGAGCCAAACCACCAGCGACGCAGGAACAAACAGAGCCAGAGGGGGCGAGGGCATCCACCTGGGTGGGAGCCCAAGCCCCAATGCGGAACCCAAGCATCAGCATCAAGACTTAATGACCAAAGCCCGAGACCGGCAAGGGCAGGCGAGGCCCCGAGGGAACCAGCCGGCATGTAGGCCGGGTCTCGCGCCCGCACAAGAGTGAGGACGGAGGGCAGAGGGAGAAACAGCAAAGGCGCGATGATCAGGTTCCCCGTACGGGTGTAAGGCCAAGGAGAACGACATAAAGACCCTACCCCAGGCCTAGGCGGACCAGTGAAGCCCCTGGAGAGGCCACGCCAGACCGGCACAGGCACAGGCCTCATAAACCCCGAAGGGGGCCAAGGTATACACCAAGCAAGCAGGGCATCAGCCCTAGGACAGGCTAGGCCCGACGGGTCCAGGCAAGCTGCGAGGAAAGAACCAGGGCCAGCTAACCCGAATGGAGAAGAAGGGTATAAGTCGAGTAGCAAAGGATAGGCGATGAAAGCACCAAGGCCTAGGCCAAAGTCAAAGGACCGCCAAGGGCTACCGGCCACGACATCCCAAGGGAAGACGGGCCTTAAAGGACACAAGACCAGTAATCACACCCAAGCTGGATACATGGTCTAGACCCCAAGGGGGGGCAACAGAAACTAACGCCAGACGGCAACTTTCACTAGGCCCGACTCGGAAGCGGCGCTAGGCCCAGTTGATCCCCAGGAGGGGAGCAGCGAAGTTGCACCCATAGCCTGAGTCCAGTTCCCAAGGGGGACAGCGGACCAGGCTAGCTAGCAGTAAGCCTAACAGGCCAGAGTCTAAGAGCCTGGACAGCCAAGGCCTAAAATGCTCAGCGCATAACATATCGGGCGAGTCAAAGCCAGCTGATATTTTCTTGGCGTGGGGCGATGTTGTCATATGAAAAAGACAATCCAATATATTTGCAAGAAGAAGCTGACTTGACAACAACAGTCAGAAAGGGTTCAAAACTTCAAATGTAGTATTGCCTTAGGAGTGCATGATCGAGTGACAATAGTTTGCATCATTGTGCAGTGTTGGGTAATGCAAATCGTTGCGACAGGGTATTGCACTATGCATAACATTACTATTGTCAGAGTGTTGGATAATTGTACTAGCCGTGCCAGGGATATTGCACCACACGACTACCGGAAACTCTGATGCAGTATAATTGGGTTTATTGCCATTCTGTTCAGAAAAATACCTAAAGTAAGTCCTCATTCTACATGTACTTTCATGTACAGGAACGGATTGGGAGGGGGGGAGGGGGCGCGCGGATCTAGTGGGGAGGCGGAGGGGGCGCGCGACTCCCGTAATTCGGCAAAATCTTGCAAAATAGGCCCATTTTGGACCAAAGGTCTCAGCCTTCAGCCCCCGGGTAATTTTGAAGGTTTCAAAAATCCTGGTCCACCCATGGTCGCACTTAAAAATACCTCTAACCCTTATACTTATCCCTAAATTCTAATCGAAGATAATGAATGGGAATTAGACAAAAATTGGAACTTGAAACCAACTAGCAAGTTGCCAACTCTACTGGAGATAAGCTTGGAAACCCACCTGGGCATTCCTTGATCATATTTTCAATGTCACACATAATCCTGCATACTTCATCCTTAAAAGGGTCATCAATTCTGCCTTTCCACCGCTATAGGATAACTTAATGAAGAAAAAAAAACACTTTCCAAATAAACCACCCTAATGCATTCACTCTATATTAAGGCCAACAAAACAGTTACAGGGACTTGCCCAACCTACTCTGCCACAAGAAAAAAAAGTCGATGCATGCTTTAAAGACTTGGTTTGCAAAAATGGCTAATTTAATTATTTTGTAATGTGCACTATTTTAGTTTTGCCTTTAAAATGTAAGCTAACTATACTACTCTTAATACTTAAAAAAGTCTGGCCCCAATTTATCTTTTTTTTGCCTGTTAGGCCAATTTGATACCTTCAATTTGCCTGGCCCAAATCTACCTGGTCTTGCATAGGTATGGAATCCACCACCTAAATAACTACCCATAGATCGTGTACAAAATGACCTCCACCAAACGTTGATTTCTCGGCTAACAAGGACTGGTAAACTGATTTTTTTTTAAAGATTGCACCATACCTCTTCAACAAAATGAACGAGTGCATCAATGCTGCAGTAAATAACCCATCAATGGGGATGGTTGGGGAAATGTGTAGTTGTGGGGTCATAGGTCAGTGGGTCATTCCAGGTCAATGACATATGGCCCATGGTCTTGGACAGTGGTTATCCTGAGCAAGTTTGGCGGCTATACAACTTAACTTGAATGTTGATATTTTGGGGTCAAGTCAAGTAGGGTCATTGAGGTCAAAAGGGCATATGCGGCCATAAGAGGTCATCGTGAATACCATAAGAGTTCGGGACGGTGGTGTTTTGATAGTATTTTACTAGGCAGTCCTCGGATTTGGCTATCACCTGTGTTTGTGATCACCTGGGCTTGAATGACCCTCTGGTTTTGTGTTTCTTTGACCTTGAATGATCCCTGATGAACCTTTGTCATGACCTTAAAAATTTCGTCATCAAACAATCAACCCAGCCCACCAAGTTTCACCTGGATAAACCGGAAGTTACCCCATTGACCTCTTGACCTTGAATGACCCCTGATCACTAACCAATTACAAACGCGGTCTTCGTAAGGTCAGGGGCACCCAACACCAAGTTCAGGAAGGTGCAATCCTCGGTCTCCGAGAAAATAACACCAAGGGACAGACACAGTGACAGATAGACCACCGGTCATAAAGCGCAGGAGCGTTTTATAAAGGTTTGAAACATGGGGAAACGGTCATTTAGTCTTTAGAGCGTCAATCTGTGTGACTGCCTATATGAGTCGTACCATCTTTTGAGCATGTTTGGTGGTCACTGTAACTTATTTGCAGAAATGCTTACTAGTGGGGAGGCCCGTGCTGCGTCCGGGGTCCCTGCAGCTGGTATACCGCTAGATGAGTATCTGGAAGTTTTCACAACAAGAAAATCAAGATTAATGTATTCGACTTATTTAGTGCCCCGGGTGCTTCATATCAATACGTCAAAGCATGGGTATAAAAACAGGGCCAAGTCCCAATAATGACACATACGGACTTTGACCCCCAATAGACCCCTCAAAAAGGACACAAAAGGGTATGGCAAAACTCTACCACCATACCAAAACTCCTATCCATATGTCAAAGCATGGCCAAATAACCCCATAATGACCTCCCACTGGATGACCTTTGACCCCAAAATGACCACTTGAAAATGTGACACAAAACTCGTAAGGTGAAAACCTACACCATACCAGGAATACCCGTTGCGGGGATTCACATTAGGCCAGCACCGTTGAGACAGAAGCGTGGCAAAACAAACCCGCAAGTGAAGAGATCTAACAATGGGAGCCTGAAAACCGCTGGAGGGGAGAGGGGGAACCCCCTAAGAGAGACCCCGACGAATCGGGAGCACACCATGGCCGAAGCCGGGAAACGCGTTAGGCCGGAGCCCCAACGCTAGGCCCAGGACGAGCCCCAACGCTAGGCAAGGACGAGCCCCAAAGTTAGGCCAGGACGAGCCCCAACGCTATGCCGGAACAAGGCCCGACGCTAAGACAGCACAACGAGCCCAAAGAGGGGCACCGTCGAGCCGGCCCAAAACCCATGTCCAGGTCCCAAAGAGGGAGACAGGGACCAGGCTAGTCAGCCGGGAGCAAAGGAATGTGCGAGAAACTGTCAAAGCCAGCCCCTAACTCCCGAACAAACGCGAGAAGGGACCCACGGTCAAGACCCCGACCCAACAGTGGGCATTGGTCAAGGCAAAAGTCAAAAGACCTCACGGGCTAGCCAAAAACAATCGTGAGGACGTTAGTTAGGGGCTGCAGGAGTAAGGCTGGGGAGCAAGGTAAGGGTTAGACAACAGAGCCCAAACCACCAGCGGCAGGAAAAACAATTTGAGCCCAGAGGGGGCGGGCATCCACTGGGGTGGAGCCAAGCCGCAATGAGGGAACCCAAGCATCGCATCAAGACTGAAAGACCAAAGCCGAGACCGGCAAGAGCACGCTAGGCCCCGAGGGCACCAGCCGGCATGTAGGCAGAGGTCTCGCGCCCGCACAAGAGTGAGGGCGGAGGGCAGGGCGAACAGCCAAGGAGCGATGATCAGGTTCCCCGTACGGGTGTAGGCCAAGGGAGGAGAACGACATAAAGCCCCTAAACAAGCCTAGCCGGACCAGTTACAGCCCGGAGGGGCCACGCCAGACAGGCATAGGCACAGGCCTCAGAAACCCCGAGGGGGCCAAGGTAATACCCACGAGCAGGGCACAGCCCATGCCAGGCTAGGCCGACAGGTCCAGCCAAGTGCGGAGGAAAGAAACCAGGGCAGCGACCAGAAATGAGATGAAGGGGCTAAGGCGAGTAGCAAAGGCTAGGCGAAGAAAGCCAAGGCCTAGGGCAAAGGCGAAAGTCCCGGGACCGCCAAGGCTAAAGGCCACGACCCCCCAAGGAAAGACGGGGGCTAAAGACCCAAGACCAGTATCACACCAACGGATACATGGTCTTGACCCGAAGGGGGAACAGAGACTAACGCCAGCGGCAACTGTCACTAGGCCCGACCCGGCAGCGGGAAACGACGCTAGGCCCAGCTGATCCCCGGGAGGGAGCAGCGAAGCTGCACCATAGCCTGAGTTCAAGCTCCCCAAGGGGGACAGCGGACCAGGCTAGGTAGCAGAGTAGCCTACAGCCAGAGTCTAGAAGCCAGGACAGCCAAGGACTAAATGGCTCAGCGCCTAACATACGGGCGGGAGAAGGTCACAGCCCAGCCTGATATTTCTTGGCGAGGGCATTTTTCATACTGAAAAAGCAATCAAATATTATTATGCAAGAAGAAAGCTACTTGACAACAACAGTTCAGAAATGGGTTGCAAAACTTCAAATGGTAGTTATTGCCTTAGGAGTTGCATGATCGAGTGCCAATATTTGGCATATTGTGCAGTGTTGGGTAATGCAAACTAGTTGCGAAGTGGTATTGCATATGCAGACATTACTAGTGTGAGTGTTGGATAATTCGTACTAGCAGTGCAGGGATTAGGCACCAACACAGGGGACTCCACGGAATTATGATGCATTATAATGGGGTTTATTGCCTTCGTTCATGTAAAAATACCTCTAAAGATAAGTCATCACTTTCATACATGTACTTTTCATTTGTACAGGAACGGTCTAGGAGGGGGCGGAGGGCGCGCGGATCTAGGGAGGAGGCGGAGGGGGTCGCGCGCGCCTCCCGGTTTAATTCGGCCACAAAACTTTTGCAAAATCAGCCCATTTGGAAAGTTTCAGCCTGCAGCCCCCCGGTAATTTGACGTTTTTCAAATCCTGGAATCGCCCCTGGTTATGACACTTACCAATACTCTACCCCTTATAATTATCCCTAAATTTACTCTAAGATCATGGAATGGGAATAGACCAAAATTGGAAACTTGAAAACACACAATAACAAATTTGCCAACTTGTCTATGGAAATAAGCTTGGATAACCCACTGGGCAGGCATCCTTGATCATAGTTTCAGGTCACACACGATCCTGCATACTTCATCCTTAAAAGGGTCATCAACTCTGCCTTCAACACTTATAGGATTCACTGTGTATGAAGAAAAAAAACACTTCCAATAAACCACCCTCATGCATTCACTCTATATAAGCCACCAAAACGTACAGGGACGTGAACCACCTACTCTGCTGTGACCAAAAAGAAAAAATGGTCTGATGCATGCTTTAAAGACTTGGTTGCAAAATGGCTAATTTAATTATTTTTTAATGGCACCATATGTAGTTTTGCTTTAAAATGTAACTACTCTACTATTTTAATACTAAAAAAGTATTGGCCAAGTTATCTTTTTTTTGCCTGTTAGGCCCATTTGAGTACCGCAATTTGCCTGCCAATACCTGGTCTTGCATATGGAATCCCACCAATAAAAAACTCACCATAGGACTCGTGTACAAAATGACCTCTCACCAAACGTTGATTTCTCGGCTAACAAGCGACTGGTAAAGGATTTTTTTTTTTAAAGGATTAGCACCATACCTCTTCAACAAAAATGAACGAGTGCATCAATGATTCAGGAGTAACCATCAATTGGGATGGTTAAGGGAATGTGTAGTTGTGGGGTAATAGGTCAGTTAGGGTCATACAGGTCAATTGACATTATGGCCCTGGTCTTGGAGAGTGTTATCAGAGCAAGTTTGGTGGGCTAGAAACTGAACTTGGAATGTTTTGATAGGTTGAGGACCACACCCGGTCAAAGGGTCAAGTAGGGTCATTGGAGGTCAAAAGGGCATATGGGCCATAGGAGGTCATTCTGTGCATACCTTAAGAGTTCTGGACCGGTGGTTTTTTAATGAGTATTTTACTAGGCAGTCTCGGATTTGCTCTCACCTGTGTTTTTGATTCACCTGGCTTGAATGACCCTCTGGTTTTGTGTTTCCTTTGACTTAATGATCCATGATGACCCTTGTCATGACCTTTAAAATTTTCGTCATCCAACAATCAACCCCGCCCACCAAATTTCACCTGGATACACCGAAGTTAAGTTTACCCAATTGACCTCCTTTCGACCTTGAATGACCCCTGATCCACTAACCATACAAATTCGGTCTTCGTAAGGTCTGGGGCGGCACCCACCCCATCCAAGTTTTCAGGAAGGTTTGCAATCTCGCCGTCCGAGAAAAGGATACACCGCCAGGGGACAGACCCAGTGACAGAATGACCACCAGTATCAATGAGCAGAAGCGTACTTATTAAGGTTTGAACATGGGCAAAGGTAATTTAGGTCTTTTAGAGGTCACATCTGTGTGTTTTTTGACTGCCTCTATATGAGTCGCCTACCAGTTCTTTTGGCATGTTGGTGGTCACTGGAACTTTGCAGGAGATATTGTATACTAGTGGGGAGCCGTGCTGCGAGTCCGGGTCCCTGCTAGCGGAGTATACCCGCTAATGAGTTACGGGAATGTTTTCACAACAGAAATCCAAAATAATGTATGCGACTCCTAATTTAGTGCCCGGGGTGTGCTTCATATCATACGTCAAAGCGATGGGTATAAAAGCCAAGGCCAAGTGACCCCAAATATGACCCCTACATGAACTTTTGCCCCATATGACCCTCAAAAATATGAGACCACAAACTTGGTATGGCAAACAAAACTCTACCACATACCATAAAAACTCATATCCATATGTCAAGCATGGCCAAATAACCAATAATGACTTGATGACTGTGACCCCAACAATGACACTTTGAAAATGTGACACAAAACTCGCTTACGGTGAAACTATACCACCATAACCAAAACTCGTATCCATACGTCAAAGTGCGGCCAAGCTACCCGAGAAAACGGACCCCCCTGATGGAACCTTTGACCCCAAAAATGACAATCAAAAACGTGACCACAAAACTTGTACGCAAAAGCTCTACCACCATAGCAAACGTCCATATCCATACGGTCAACGGCACGGCCAAGTTATCCCGATAACGACCCCTGGATGACCTTTGACCCCAAAATGACACCTTTGAAAATGTGACCCGAACTCATACGGACAAAAACTCTACTACAATACCAAAACGTGTATCCTATGTCAAAAGCAGGGCCCAACGAATCAATATAATGACCACTGGCGGGAGCTTTGACCCCAACAAAATGACTCCTCGAAAATGTTCGACCACAAAAACATCGTACGGTGTGATGAAAACTCTACCAACCATACCAAAACTCATATACATACGTTAAAGTGAGGCCAAGCTTACCCGAAAACGAACCCTGATGACCTTTGACCCCCCAAAATGACCCCTCCAAAAATGTGACCACCAAAACTCGTAGTCAAAAACTCTACCACCATAGCAAAACTCATATTATCCATACGTCAAAGCACGGCCAAGTTACCCGATAAGGACCCCTGGATGACCTTGACCCAAAATGACCCCTCGAAAATGTGACCACAAAAATTGCTACACGAAACTATACCACACATACCAAACCTCTATTCCATACGTCAAAAGCATGGCCAAGTTACCTGGAAACGACCCCTAGATGACCTTTGACCCCAAAATGACCCCTGAAAAATGTGACCACAACCCCTGTACGACGTAGTCGGAGCTTACCCCACAAAAAAAATCATAATCCGTATTTTAAAGGACGGCGAAACGCATAGCCGACAAACAACCCAACAAGCCCACAAAGTGATTTTAGTAATAATATAGATTTGTGAAATGGGTCAAAGGTCACATAGGGCATTAGAGGTCAAAAGGGAACATGTGTCACATCATAGGTAATTCTGTGCATACCAGTAAAGTCCTGGACCAGTGGTTCCTAGTTTGTCATAGCATTTTAGTTGCAAAAGGGTTTTATTATGTCGATTGACAAATGGTTCAAAGGCCATATTAGGGTCATTAGAGGCCTATACTCTATGAATAATCAATATGAGGACTTGGGTCAGTGGTTCTTTTGGGACTACGTTTTTTTTGGGTGAAGGGTAATCGGCAAATGTACACTACACAGTTAACATTCACACTCCAGGTTCCCCCGGCAATGCCTTACAATGACCTGTAATGCAGCAAGATCTAGCGATTCGTATACGAGCTTCTTTTACAGCAAACACATTGACAGTTGGTTGCACACATAATAAGGGATATCAGAGGGGTCATGACATTCTTGTAGCAGAGCAAAAAAGTGTCGGGTCATTCAGTAGGGTTTTAAAAAACTATTCTCTATTCTTTTCGCATGTTTCAGGCCAGTTTGAGGGAATATCCTAGATCAAAAAAACAGAGGATTATTAATATTTGACAAAATTTCCCAGACTCTTGTTGAACGAGTTTTAGGATATTCCTAGTCGTCAAAATGTAAGGAATTTCTGGCAGGTGATTCAAAGATTTCCGCTGAGTATTGATGCTTACGGCCATTATTTCAACATTTTAGGATAGTAATCTTTGAGAAAAAAACTGTCATTTTGCTCAAAAAATGTTATAAAAAGTCTTCATTTTCCGGGCACATGCAGAATTAGCATGGAAAAAATGCATTTTCAATGAGTCGAAACAAGCCTATAGCCTTGGTGGTGTTTTTAGATGGATTTCCAAATAACTGCAAACATTTGGAGGGCATCCTCTATATCCACTGAATTATGTGTTAAAACATGACAAAAGTTGTCAGGGTCCCAAGGGGTTAAAAGGTAAAGTTGAATATGTTAGGCCAATCATTAGTGGAGCACCCGTCGACACAAAGTAATATCCATATCTAAAACCCGTCAAAAGTATAAAGGCACGTGTGTTGTCGTCTCAATCGCAATAGATATAGTATCACAGTGTATTCTGAAGTATGCCCACCACTGTCGCAAGTGAACTACCCCCTCTTGTTTATCATATTTATAGCATCGAATATTTAGATCTAGAAACCTAACTATAAGGCCTTAAAATTCAAGGACACCCCTTATAATTCCAGAACTGCTGTCAACAGTTTTCAAGGTGCGTAAAACGGTCAACGTGGTTGTGGGTGGAAACATCGTGTTAGACTTGGAAGCTATAGATGAGTGACATAATGTTTTACACATACAAGTTAGAACCGAGTCTAATGACTGTTGATTGGTGGGAAGACTATGCCCATTATAGTTACAGCATTCAATAGGTTATCAAGCCCGAATGATGAGGCGAATTTTAAAAGCACTTAGCCCTGCAGGTGGCTCAATCATACTGCGGGCAGGGCTTTGTAGTTGCCCGCATTGACCGTCACATGTCAAACTCATATGATATACAAGATGAACAGCCCGCGGGCTATGCATGATTGTTGCAAAAGCAATGTCCTTCGTATCAAAACACAGCCAACAAGAACTTAATAATGACAACCAGATAAGGTTCGCAGCAACACGACAAAATATGTTTCAAAAACCTCCAAAAAATAACCAATAGACATAAACTTAAAATTATAAACTTTGCCGTCGAAACCAAACAAACTCAAATTGTTCATCCTCCGATACCGGAAACATATGCATATCAGTATAACAACTTTCTTTTGTATCATCTAGATTATAGTCGGGCAACCTTCATCAAGGGTTTGTTTACACTAAATCTAATCAAGTCAAATGAACTCGCACTTGTGTTTGATCTCAGTCCCTGGTAAGCCCCTTGGTAGATATGGTAAGACGATGACCGTTTCATTTTCGCCCGAAGACCCCCGGTCAGAACCGGTTAATAAGTACACACATAAAACCCATAGCATTCAGTAGAAAGACGACAAGAAGGAAAACAAATGGATGCCCCCGCAAAACTGACCAAAAGAACAAAAAGTTACCCAAAATGACTCCTACACGAAAATTTAAAAAATGCAAGCCCAACACGAGAACCCCCCAGTGTCTGACTAAACTAGGTTAGATTGTCGTCAGAAATTGAATATGAAAACGCCCGATTAGTAGCGCAAATAAGAGCCGACATATAAAACAACACCCCTGCTCTCGATCACTAAATAACCCAATCAAATTATGCATTGAGGGGTTAAAAAGTCATATGATGAGGCTGATTTTTAGTACAGAGAATCGAAAGATTGCATGTTTTCAAAACGTTCACGCCTAGTGAGTGGTACTAGAAACTAAAATTGTACAGGTTTCCCACCAAATCCCTCAGAAATTATACAAAAATGCGCACAACAAAAATATTTTCCATCAAATGGTTGTTACTATCCGACACATTATGATTATTTCAAATTTCATTTAAAGACACAAAATCATTTTCAAACATTTCTGACTCTTCATTTAAGGCAAGGGCCATATTCCGAACGCCAACACTGTCTGCACTCAATACGTCGTTGCTCACCTAGTTTATTTTAGTGGTGTGATTCCATATAGATACTTGTTTTTATAGGCTCTGTCTGGCATGCATCGCTATATGCAAACAAACCTGAATCTAGGGCAATTTGAATCATTCCAGTTCAACAAAAGCAAGATGTTAAGGGTGAATAAAGACACGATCAGTGATTCATCCGGATGAGAAAAATATTGTAAAATGCAGAAAATAGCTCAACGTGAAGATATAATCTGCATTTGTTATTTAATGAGTATCAGAAGTGCTTTTGTTACAATCTAAAAATCGACAGAAAAGGAAGGAAAACGGCAATGTTCAAATTAAGATATGACACTCCATTCAATTACGTGTTGTAGGAGTGTCCGTTTGGAGACTAATGGACTCTAAAAAATATCCGATTTTGTATTCTATTAGCTTGCTTCTGGCCCTATCATTTGCATGTTAGGGTACCTGTTGACTTGTGACAACATGCAAAAATACCGTTTCCGAATGTGAAGTCAACGAGGGAACAATACCTACCAAGAAAGTTTTTGGCTCATTTCATTATTTTAATTAAGCAGTTATGGCATGGTTGTTTTGCATTCGTCTCAGTTAAAGGTGCCGTGCCAATGGCGACGTTTTGTTCTGTGCGGGACACACATAGCAACGGCCTATAGGGCAGTAGTCATCGTTCTGTATATGGTAGCAACGGGTTTGTGGCCAATACAACCTTGCTTGCTACAGTATTAGTCTCATGACAAAGCACTTTTTTGTCGCTTTTATTGGATTATCATTTCGCTTCTCACCTGCAGCCTTCGAAAGGAGAGGATCAAAATTTCTTTGCCCACCCACCTCTCCCAAATAGTGCTAGTCGAGAGTTGGTAATTTAGTATCTCGATGGGAGGAATTTGGAGTGTGCGAGTGTGATTTGTAAAATAAATTAATAAGTTTTCATATTAGCATTATGTATAAATGAAGCTGAAACATTAAATAATATTATATTCTTATATATTTTGATTTAGAAGCTCAACTTCAGATATTCTAATTTCACAGTACTGTAACATTTAATTTTAATCAGTTAACTTTCAAGGCACTTCCCTTGGGAGAGCTCACGTACCTCGTGTGAGTCCCAGCTGGCTACAATAACATTTTAGTTTATCTGATAACTCCACAAAACTCTCACAGGACCTTCCCCTGTGCGGAGGCTTACAAACCTTTTGTGAGTCCAAGCTGGCTACAAACAAATATTCATAATATAATAATGTATATTTAGCGATGTGTAAGGCTTCAGCTTTAGCTTATTCGGGCTTATTATGAAATATATGATATTCAGTACATGTACTAGATTTTTAATATGTGCAATAAATTTTTGATCCTTGATGGCGTTACAACTGCAATTAAAAAGTTGTGCTGCATGTTTATTTCTTGTGTAAGGGTAATTCTGATTTTTGATGAATTTTGTCAATTTCTGATTTAGCAATCAACTGATAGTGCCTTTAGCTGGCCCACAGGTAGGTTTTTAATGACGCCAAGCATATTTTATCTGAAATACTCCGATAGTGAAATATTTTCAACATTTTATTCATATATTCAATATCTCATTAATTTCATAGCGTATATCACACACACATCCGGTTTACCTAAATCCCAATCTATCACTCAGGTCCTATACTTTTGCCCCCATTCACCTTGTTCTGACTTGATTCTCTCTTGCGTGTGTTCTTGTTTATTTCGACCACTGAGATGTGTGTACAATCAAGATTGGCACACAGCGAAACCATCTCCTCGGGCACAAGCCTGAGACCTGGCTTTTCCTGTTCCAGGGGTGGCAGTCAAACCAGAACCTGTGACAAATGCTTTAATTGCACTCTGTCAATACTAATTCGCACTAATTCGCACCTGTACTAAGAGAAATAATTGAGTTAAACCATTCACGTATCAGTCCATATTTGTCACACAGGGAAATCCAAAAGATTGGTTTCTGGTCCCTCAATCTTTGGCAGCCTAATAATATGCAACAGCACTGTGATCTTGATGAAAGGCAACTTGATAAAAGCCTGTGTATTAGTAATTATTATTTGTCTGTTATTTTGCCGCCATTTTATTTTTTTTTTAAATGTTGCATTTCTATGTTATACTAATCTTACCTGCCTATTCGGTCCGGTCGTATCTGTAAGAATTTGCATTTGTATTTTCGTTCCGTAAACGGACAATAATTAGGGCCTACAGCACAGTGGCCTATGGGACTGTGGAAAACAAGCATTTGCTCATAAACACAAAAATCGCAAGATCGGAATCAACTTCAATTTTTGTGAATAACCCCGTTCTCAAGGATATTAGTAAACCATGAATAAAACAGGGGCTGGGATCACAAAAGCACCTTTAAATATAACCTCAGCTGACTATAATTTAAAGGTACATTTTGTGATCCTCAGCACCTATATTTTTTATTGACAGTTCATAGCATCCCGAGGAGGAGAAAAAAGGCCATTTTCAAATTTCAGTGTTTGACGGTTTTGACATTGGAGGTTTTAATGAGTTGAATGTTTGTTATCACAGTGCCCCATAGGCCACCAATGTGTTGTAATTTCTGTCTGTTTCTAGACAGAAAATACAAAAATATTAATTGTCTGTCTGAAGTAGATCAAATTTGCACATAAGATTAGGCACACATTACTATACTTAGGCAATGGTTTAGTATGATATAAAAATCTAACTTTTTACGTAGTAAGTCGGGGATCACCAAGTGCCCCTTTAATATTAACAGGTAATCTCTTTTGGCGTAATTATATTGTACCTTTGGCACATACTCTAAAATATGTGCTGTATTCCATCAAAGGAAATAAAGAACATGATGTGCAAGGATATTGTTTCCTCTTTTTTAAAGCTTTTGATAGTTCCTTAAATTGCATAGTCCAGTTAAAGGTGTCACTATCCAATTGCCGACCTTTGATTGATGATACCTACCAATTTTGAATGAAAACAGTTTATCATTCCTATCAAAAGTCATCAGCAAATTTAATTTATACCTGGGGCAGTTTAGTCTGGGATACTCAAACTTTTCATACATGTAGCGGTGCATTGCCCATGTAAACATGGGTCTTCTGACAAAGGCAAGTGAAGAATGTAAAACAATGTTATATACTTCTCATTAAAATGAGTAACATGTAAACTCGGTCTAATATACACAACTAATTAACGTCTGATAAAATATCAACAGACGGTCAGTAGCTGCTCAAACGATGCCAATTAAGAGTAATGTTTAGAAACCTCAGCACTAAGTACTGGCATAACACTACATGGTGTGAGAGGGCAGACTGAATCTGGTGTGGTCGCATCCCCCAAAATTCCACTAAAAGTGGCAACAAAAAGGTCCAAAATTTAGAAAAAAATTGACAATGTCAGTCCACTTTTTTGGAGATAAAATGTTCAAAAAAGTCCACATAAGGACCTTTTAGGGGTTGAGGTGCCACTTTTATTACCAATAAAAGGTCCACTTTTTTTAAGTCTGCACCCCCCAAAATAATCCTGCGTACGGCCCTGTCCCTGTAATTGATGAATGCAAGACCCAATTTGTACAACTGGAGTGTTGTAGTTGCATTTTGACATGAGGGAAACAGTATTAGCATGTAACATTAAGGTTTAGAAGATTATGATTTCTAACAACCATCTCTTCGACTTAATGCCCCCCCTGATGGTAGGTGATTTGCCATCCTGAACCAACACAAGGCAATGGTGTAGTTCGTCTTGAATGGGCAGACATATTAAGTAAAAAGGCTCAACTTCACATCAACTTCCCCATGCAATATTTCCACCCACAACCATCTGTACTTAATGCGTCCCTTATTGAAGCTGTGTGTACTGAACCACTTCAATCCAAGGCCTCTGGGCTGTTTCCCGGTTAATTTTTAGAATGGGCACGAACAACGACGCTTATTTTTGCTGATACCAATAATACAAACGAGCGCGTGGGCGGACGCTGTTTTTGCAATTCACGCCTACCAAGGTCAAAGTGTGCATTTTGCTAAAAAATAGAACTGCTCACTACTACTGACTTGTGTTAAAAAATGTCACACTCACCATAGCAACTACGAACATACTATAGCCCACTCTATTTTGGAAGCCATTTTGAAAATCTGCAAAACAACTGTGCCCGGTCTTTCGACGATAAACTTTCTGCACCAACCACAATCCGACACTGTTTTCTGGATGAAAAGGGATTATTTTTATAACGGAGGGTCGCCGGCAAAATAAACGAGACAGTGCTTTTTTCCATCTGTAGGGTTTATGTTGAGGGCTTGGGTGCTGAATCTAGAGGGCCGGACGACCTTAGCCTTTTATTACTCGATCTCAATGCTTCGCAAAGTTCCTTCTTACCAATCCAGGTGGGCACTCATCAAATATCACAGGGCCATGATTCCAACTCTACTAGGTGGTCCCCCTCTGTAATGCCTTGAGTAGAATCGCAGCCTGTCACACACACATTGGTCTTCAGCACATCTAGCAGTGGAATCTTCATTGTGTCCCCTTTCAGGCCAGTGATAAGAAAGTGGCGTTTGGGGCGCAGGCGTTGCTCCAACCTTTCACTTGCTGTTTTACGAATTCCCTAAAAGTGCACAATTTTTTTGAAATGCATAGAATGATATCTATTTTTTTACATAAACCCCAGTGTATAAAAGTTGTTGTTTTTTGCAGTGGCTTATATTGTAACTTTGGCACCTGGTAATGCAATATAGTCATGCAGATATCTAGATTCTAGAAGTCTAGATTTAAACAATGCTCGCAATTTTTGATGAACTTGAGTTTTTGGATTATTTTATTTTAAATTGGTGGATTTTATACCTTTTAAGTTGTTAACCGAGAACATTTTTTTAAATAGAGGCAAGTTATTTTGTGCAAAATGTTGGGACAGTTATCATTTACAAAATATTTGGCAATTTTAAGGTAAGTGTCCCCCAAAATTAAGAATACACAAACAAATATAATTACTGACAGCTGAGCGTCTCCATCAGAGTAGGCCCATTTTATTTGCCAACACACTTCTTTACAATCACTATTAATTAACCCAATTATATATCCCATAATTCAGTGTAAAAGAAATGGTGATTCACCTTAAACTTTTGGCTGAATACTTTAATTTTTCAAATGATAATTCAAAATTCTACTTTGTACAAATTATAACCCCTGTGTCAGTGCCAATCTTAGATGTTTGAAGGAAAGAATTAAAATACATATGTCCAAATTTAAAATGTAAATCATTTATTGCTGTTGGTTGTTCATGTGATCTTGCAGTGATACTTACAGTAGAACCATGAAGATTACTTTTACAATTGGCTGGATCGTCAGCATCATTGACAACATTTCTCATGAATGCTTGGCAAGCTTTACTACATTCTTGCCTGCCCCATTAGGCTCATGATTGATCATTGTGTTGCGTTGCGACCCTCTATGGCAGGTAATGCCACCTCAAGCTGGTCTTCATACAACTCCTATGGGTAATCATTTGAGCTGAAGCCCCAGGTAGGGTATGTTTTCTGTTTTTCATACCTATAGCATAAAACAAACAAGAATAGATTTATAATTTAAAATTCTTGTTATTTTCTGATGGAAATTAGGTAACAAGTGTCATTTGAACTAGATGTGTATATCCTTCAGTTTTTATGGTAACATCTCAGCAGTTAATGCTTTGCCTTTTTTGGGCAGATTTTCTTGCACTACATGAGGACAACATACCTTCTTCCTCTTGTTCTTTTTTCTCTCAAAATTCCTGCGTCTTCAAGTTTTGCTTTTGGTTCGTTCCTGTGTATCTGGAAGTATTCAAAGAATCATGCATCATGTACATCTTTTCCTGTTTGAACAAATTACTAAGCATTTAGGGGTTGATTGGATTGTTTTTTTTTTTTCTTTTGTGGAAAAATCATGAATTTGGCAAAAGCCATGAAAAAGTGTATATTTACCTTAAAATGCTTGGAATCGGGCTGAAATTCTGAAATTAACTAGAATTTTGAGGTTCTTGGCTTTCACACGTCTATAATTCAAAGAATATAAGCAGTTGGTCACCCAGCTATCTTGATCCTCACATGACCTTTGGACCCTCATCATACAAGAAGGCAGTCCCATATTGCACCTAAAAACACAATTTGAACTTCAATTTTTCAATGTAGGTCAATTTGACATTTTATAGCCTATTTTTCAACTTGACCTCACCGGACCTTTGACCTTGGCCAATGAAAAACAAAAAAAAAACCTTTGCCTAATCAACATATGAAGAATCCCATGTGCACCGATGACCCAAGTTTGGTTTCCATTGACACTTCAACGTTTCAAATGATTCAATTTTTAAAAACTTACATTAAAAAAAAACTTCTAACAATTTAGTGAAAACACATACCACACAGTCAAACGCCAACAACTGCCCAAGTGGTCCTGCCAGCTATAGCTGGCGACTCACAAAATCTTTAAGAATCACAACACCCCCCTTCTTTATTGAACTTGGCTGAGACTTGAGAGCACATTCAACCTATAATGAAGGACGCGTTTTGTAATTATAAATGGTGACAGCTAGAGTAAGGTGCTTGGTTATTTCCCTGTCCCTTCCGTGTTTTATTGACTAAATATTCTTGTCTTGTTGTGTTTAATTGTAACATTTTCTTTCAGGAATTGACCCCAGTCTGGTCTTATTGGCTTTTGGTGGTCAACTCCTCTATAAAGTGGGTTCCTGTTAAGGTCTTCTGTTCTGTTAATATGAATTTGATGGAAACGATAAAGTTAAAATTGGAGATGAAGTTCAATTGTACTGCTTATCACCCCTGGGCCTGTAAATACCTGTTTGATCAAATGGTGATCTTAAACCCTCCTTCTCCTCATCCAACTGTTGATATTCATTGATAAATCAGCTTCATCAGGTGCAGCTCCTTCATTGTGGATCACACTCATCTCCTGAGGATTCATAGGCATCCTGGTGACTCTGAACATCTTCCATCTCCTTCTCTCCACTTCATCTTTATCTTTTGCATCTGGAGTGAGACTTTTCTAGTTTCTTACAGAGACTTCCTGATGGATCTGTAGTACAAATCCATGGGAAGCAAATATGAGAGAATGAATTTTGCATAATATAAACCTTAAGCAGATGAGAACCCAGTTGGTTTTAGAGATATGTAGGATGCAGTTTGCATTTTTAATTCCTTCACTATACAATGTTTTTAAAGTCAAATACCCCATATGGCACATGCCGTTAACTTTTCTTGTTCTTTACATTTTGGTAGTTGCGTTTTATTTATCCCTCATCTATGATACACTCTGTCTGATTGGCTCATTAACATGAACACAACATGAGATAGTCCTCTGAATGACCATCAAAAATAGTTGCTCCCTAATCTCAATCAAACTATCCATCACCATTTCTTTATAAGAGATCTCTGATTTGTTTATACATGAAATTACATTTTAAGTAACCAATCAAACTGATGCTTAGATGGCAACAGAAGGCAGGTAGTGCCCCAGATAGCCTCGAACTATAAAACAACAACCCACAAACCATTATTAAGCTGTGAGAGTATATGCATCTTAAAATATGTGACGTTTATAATAAAATGTGGGATCCTCTCTGTATGGCAAAATTTCAAGCTTTTTTTCCACTTTGTCCTATAAAAGCTTTACATCCCCCCAAAACATATCCTGCATATGATAAAGGCTTGATAGCCATTCTGTCAATGAAATAAGGTACGTTGTTGATGTAACTCCAACTCTTAAAAATATAAACGTAAGCTAAATTGTGATCAATTTATTGGTTTACATCCTTTGTGGTGCATTATCCGTCAGAATTCAATTTCCATTGTAGGGACCCTACATTACCCTCTTTGGCCTTTTAATTACCTGCTTGTAGGACCCCTTCTTCACGTCTTATCTGCCCACTGGCCATGATTAGCGTGACGCAGCCGCCCATAACAGTCCACAAACCAAGAGTCTCCTGCACACCTGGAAGTTTTCAAGAATCAAAATGCAATGCTCCTATAGTGTCTCCCCTTGTTTCACAGCTAGCACGTATCTTTCTCTGTCAGTCTACATAGAGTCGTAGTTGGGGGAACAATTCATCAGGTTAATATCCATCAAAACATTCTGGCGAGTATAACTCAATCAATTTTCGGAAAATTGCTCCGTTTTCTTCACTCTCTGATGACGATGTCAGTCCTTGTATATCTTCAGCTAGTATTTCACATGTTCTATCCTCTGTTTGTTATAAATAAAAACATATATTGTTCTCAACACCAATAAATAAAATATTCAGTGAGGTTTTCTTCTTAGCTACATACAATTTTTGGGATTTTACATGCCAGATATTCTTTGAAGTCACAATCTTTTTTATTGGCGTTTTATTGTTCTTGGGGGTGTAGGGTGACTTGTGGCCAGTGGCGTAACCATCTTGTGGGGGGTTGTCCCAGACTGCCCCTGGACAACTAAAAATGGGCAGAGAACTGAAAAAAATGGGGGGTGGGGGAAGAATGGGAAGGCTATGGAGAAAGAGAATGGAAGGGGAGGTCATCTATGGATCAATCAACGACCGATCCAGTGCAATTTGAGAGAAATTTTTATCCTCAAAAAATCTCCTCATGTCACTTAACTATGTACAGAGGAATTGGATGAAGATGTTTCCAATCTCAGATTTTGGATATCTGAGATATTTGTTATGTCAACGAAAAGAAGAAGAACAAAGAAATACAAGACCCTCTGATGCAAGCCAGTACTGGAAGTGTACAATCTGAGTTTCTGCACCTTCCTTCTCCCTTTCTCCTTGATGCATGCCTTATTCTCTTTAAGTCTTTTGCTCTACTTTTTGACATTTAATGGGTCTTCATTGATGGTTTAAATTAGGCATTATTTTAAGTTCCTATTTGACCTGAATTAGCAAGTGCCATCAACAAAATTGCGATAGATGTGTACTCTGAGAGGCTTTCAATCTTTTCTACAGACCTCAATCGCTGCTTTTTGGTCCTCATATCATATTTTGCCATTTTTCTTGAATCAAGCTGAAACATGAATGATCAAAAGCTCAAAACCTGCCTTTAATTTCACATCACACATTACACGCACCCACACCCCGCACCATCCGTCCATGCAACTTAAAGTGGGCATTTTGTGGATCCAAAGGCTCGTCCTCCTCCTAAATAAAAAAAAACGTTGAGATTTTTTGGATCATCTGAAAGTGGTTGGCCAGTATTCATGATTGATGTGTGCCCTTCCTACCTGCCCAAAATTTGATCTACTGGAATAAATTCATATTTTGGTATTATTTTGCAAACCTTTTCCTCGTGCATATCTAGTGAACCATAAACAAAAAATACATCGGTCCTTTGTGAACTTTGACCACATTAACAAAGGGAGACGCCATGTTTGCACCTGTGACCCAAGTTTGACTTTACATCCTCAAGTATGTGGATATTACAGGCAAATGTTTAACCCTTTTCCGACAAAAGACACAACAAGAGACAACAACAGACATCGACAACATGGACAAAGTGATCCCTATGTGTCCTCCTGCCTTAAGGCAGGCGCACAAACATAAGGGTGCTAGGATCATGAATTCCACGTTTAAAATCAACAGAAGGCATGCAATTGCATTCAATGTGTTGTAATAGTACATTCCTATATAGGCCTATAGCAGCCAATCAGCTAAAAGCAGAGCTATAAGGTTAGAAAAAATATGCAGAAGCATTGATATATCTAATGGACCTTGTCTAATTGCATACTGTGTGAACACACTATGGCTCTCATAGGTGTTCTGTTAAAAAAAGTATTTTTTAACAGCTACGTGTAGAGGTCACTTAATAGGTGACCCCGGCGCGAGTAATGAGCTCTTTGCGGTGAATTCAAAATTGAGATTTTTGTAACTCATCATATTATGTATGCTTCAAGGATTAAAATGAGACCTTGATCACCTTCATAGGGTATGTTTTATGAAGTTAAAAAGTTCTCAGCTTAATCCTTTCAGCTGGGGATATATGTGATAGAAAGCTTAACCAAGTGGCAAAAATCAAAGAATTTTCCCATTTTAATTTTAAGGGACAACGTTTCGGCTAAGGGAAATTGATTCTTAGTTTCCTAATGGAATGCACAATCAGATTTTGCTGCTGTGTCAACATATTCATTATTTTGTAAAAAAATTGTTTTTCTTGAAAACTTGAAATTTTCAGTTGCTCAAAATTTCACGCATCCCTTCCTGTTCCTTCAGTTCCTTGGGATGAATGTCACAGTATACCTAATATGAGTTTCCTCTAGATTTTTTGTCACGGTTTGTCCATCATACGCGGTGCCAAAATGCTTTGAACTATTTTTAAAGTTTGTAGAAATGCCCTGCAAATAATACCCGTTTTGTTTATGATGCACTTGTAAACTTTTTGTTTTCATTATGTAATAAATAAAGGTTCTAGTATTTCCCCATGTAATAATGAAATAATGAATGAAAAATGAAATCAACCTTGTCACCCTTTCAAAAATATCCACAGGACTAAGCAATCAACTTCCATGGCCTAAATTAATATTTGAAATCTCTCGTTGCACCTTTAATAACTTTGTATACAAACATTCAGAAGTAAACAACAAAAGGGATACAAAAAACTTATCACAAACTCACCGACTGAGATTAATCCATTCTGAAGCATGATGACAACAGCCTTGGCTGTAGGTTTCAGATGATTTACGATCTTATCACGGAACACTACCGTTAATCAGCCTTTTCTGCTTCCTCTCGCATTCCACGTCCATACCATTGCACTCCATCATCTATTCTGCTTCAATGGAATACCGCTACAAGGGAAATACACAACAAAACCTAAAGACTTATTAGAAACAAAGTGGTATTGAAACAAATAGACGTAATTGCTTGCTTTCACATCACCCTGACTATTTGAAGTTCAAAATGCCGGGAAATGCCAAATTATAAGGTGGGATCTCGGCTAAAGTGTCCAAAGTAGTAGTAAATTTCCCATGTAAAGAATATTTTGACAGACAGGCTTGTATAACCAGAGGATGGTGGTGCATGGGGCAGACGCCCATTTTGAAGAAGCACCCAAAATCCCCTAAAAGAGCTAAAAAAAGCCCCAAATAGATTTTGTGAGTGGAACGAGCCAAAAAAAAATATTGACAAAAGCAAAAATTAAAAACTTTTCTAAAAAAGTTGAAAATTCGGAGAAAAAATTATCAATTGAGGTGAAACAAAAAGTCAATGGCAAAGCAAAAAGGTATTTTGATAATTTCAATGAGCTCAAATTCCCATTTCCAGTCCAATTCCACCTGTTTTTGATATACCACATCCAATTCTTTTCAATTGGTCATATCATTTAAAATGAGAGGTAATTATTTGGAATTCTATTCAGCTCATAGCCTAGGATACTTTACAAGCAATTTCTGTTTATAACCATTACAATCCATATTTTTACTTGTAACATCTGAATGGGGAAGATTTCAGCTAAGATGTTTTGCAGATTAAAGGTGCAACCCAGATATTTTTTGGGCACCCATATATTGTGTCAGATGCCAAGATTCCCATATAGACCCAAAGCTTTAACTTTGTGGTCTTTGGTTACAAAATGCCTGCCATTAAAAGTGAAAACAAAAGGCAATATTCATTTGCTTAATTTCAATATAAAACATAGGCTGAATTTTGTATATTTGCTCCTATAGGAAATAAGAAATTACACAATTTTTGTACCAAAGAAATATTTTTGAGCTTAATCCTTTCACGTGGGGACATTTTTGATAGAATGCCTTACAGTAGTAACCAAAATCAGAATTTCACATTTTTTAGGGGCACCTGTTATGTGAAATCAAATCTCTTGTGCACCTTTAAATGAAAAAAAAGTACAAGCATGAATCCAAAATTTCAGGGTGAGTTTTGGGCTGAGGAGCAGGTAGCACCCCTTGCAACCCTAAACATCCGAGCAAATCAAACTCACATTTCTCAGGGGCGAACCAACCGCTGACCTCCGGGGGGGAAGACTCAGAAGTTCCCGATTTTTCAGACGCTGATTTTTTTGGCTCGCTGCGTTTTCCGGGTAGACCCATATTTTTTTTCAGTCGGTTCAAAATCTGAAGGGGGAAGGGGGGCAGGGCCAGCAGGGGCAAACTTCTCCTTCCATTTCTCTTTGTCCCTCTTTCTTTTCCTCTTCTTCCTCCTTCCCTCTTCTTTTTCCCCTTTCCTTCTCTCTTTCCCCTCTCTTTCTCTTTTCCTTCAATCCCCTTTTTTCCTCCCATTTTTTTTGGCTCCCCTTCCCATTTTTTTTTGTGTCCGGGGGGGGGGGGGAATTCCCCCCAGCCCCCCCACTGGTCGCCACTGCTCATTCGTTTATCGGAATGATATTTTCGTTACGGATCGCTCTATTTTTACAATACATGCGAGCTACTACAACCGATAATTTTCCATCTGGAAGAAGTTGCCTTTTACCTAGTCCTGGTCTCTACCTCTGTGCAGTGATTTCACAACCTTTACGCTCAAGTTCAAGAAATGCCGTCTATTGTGGCGCGCACCTGCCGCGTTAAAAGAGAGCCGTCCATT
>JAMKCH010019909.1:0-23095 GCA_023653785.1 Ophioderma brevispina
TTATGACAAAACCCAGAATAAAACAAACATTATCGTGGCGCCACAGTTTTGACAACTGATTGGAATACTTTAGTCAACTAAATTGCCAGGCATCACAGGCAAATATGATTTTTCTTAAATAAAAATCTAGTTTATAATATAATTATAATAATTGTGTATTTTTAACGCGCCACATATTCACGTAAACGTGCTAAAGGCGCTGTGCGGCAGCCACGAAAGGCGCTTCATTGCACATAGAGAAGAAAGGAACCATTACTAACAGAAACAGATTTATGCCAATCGAAGCTCGATTTTAGAAGCAGGAGGAAAATGGAAAACGCCAGTTAACCGAGGAGTGGAAAGAAAAAACTGAGGGAAACACCTAAAACCACGAGTATCGGAGCGAGAAACCAAATTCACATAAATGCCAATGAGAACGGAGAAGCGCATCCTGTAAGGGATCGAATCCAAGAACCATCATTGGTGAAAGGCAGGGAAGATACGCTGCGCCAACCCGGTTTCCACGTCTTTTGATGAGAATGGGCATTACAGAGGGTGCTATAACATACAAATCATGACCTTTGTAGGCCTTATGGCCAAGATCCGCTATAGGAATTGGTCTGACTTTGTTCTGAGGTAGGTAATAGCTCTGCATGTCCCTACTTATATTCAGTTGTGAAATTGTTTCGCCATGCTTTAATTTAAATTGTTCTAAAAAATTAAAGAGACACTTTGTATGGGGGTAAAACAGCTGTGTTTGTGCAATGATTTGGATAGGTTCTTCCAGCTAGCTAGCATTTCTGTGCAAAACATCCTGTTGCAAAATTTTATCAAATTTAATTGCAGGGAAATGTTGACCTTTTCTTATTAAATATATTTTTTTTACCTTTTTTGGAAAAAAAGCCCTTTGGTTAATTTATAATTGGGCATACAAATCATGATCTTTGTAGGGCTATGTCAAGATTTGCTCACAAGGATTTAAAAATGGTATAGTAAAATCTTGGAAAAAAAATTGGTTTGGAACACTGCGGGTTGGTGGTAGGTTTTGAAAAAATTCCCACGTTCTCCCCTGAAAAATGTTGTTCATGTTACGTCGTCAGCAGGCCTTGGCACACACCCAACATTGAGATGATGGGGGTGGGGAAGGGAAAGGTCGAATTGAAGGTTAAGGCTTGGAAAAGGAACTGTGACATTTGGGTTAGGCACCTACGGTGTGATCACGGCACGCATTTAATACAATCGTGTTTAGTGTTCCAACTATTTTTCCAAGATTGTATTCTTGGCATGTCGCCCTACTAAAGTCAGGACATGATGAGGTGATCCAATTGCACAACGTCTCTTCAGCATATATCCCCAACTCATTGGGCAAGGCTTGTGGGGGGTGTCAGGATTATTCAACTGATTCGCTGATCCGGGACCGAGTGTATCCATGATATGGACACTGCCTTAATTATAGTATCATTTTTCAAAATTGTGACGCACCATGCTATAAATTGTTCATAAAATAAAAATAGGCAATTTGTATGGGGTCAGACTATACTGTCCTCGCATACTGACTGTTCGGGCAGAAAAATCATATAATCAAAGATTAATTTTGGCGCATATCGCTTAAGTTCATCACCAACTCAGTCACCGATTTTTTATAAAGAATGTTCCCGGCTTATCATGAATTTTTAATTGGTGTCATTTGGGTTCAAGAATTATGGCCATTTAATCTGAAATGCCTGAAAATCCCATTGTCATGTTTGGTCTATCTCGGCGATATCAACAGAGTTGGCATTGATATCAACTTGAGAATTCTTTATTGGAAAATTAAAAAATAGGTATGGGTGGGCTGGCTCCTTTGGATATACATAATTTATAGTTTATGTCGCAATTGCCAATAAAATACATGTCGCTACTTGAAATCTATTCCAAACAAACTTGTTGTCTGCACCCTACCCAAGGTTGAGGCAGATACGGGCATAAATAACACGGTGTTGAAATTACTCAGGTGTTTTAACACACCAATCATCCTTTCCTTATATTGTTCTTTGTTCAACACTGGTTTCTTCAATTATTCCTCCCTGGTCATCTTGAATAGGAATGGGGCAGGAGAATTGGCCCTCGCCGATTAAATATTGTTGCGCAATTTGTCCGGCGCACAGAGACTTATGGGCTATACCCTTATTTCAGCAGTAATTCCGAATGGCAATTTCATGATTATTGTCGCGCTCTGAGAGTGAGTGCCCCCATTTCACCACAGCAATTTCTGTGCTTTCACTGTTTGAAAAATAATCTATTGATGAGTTCAGTGCATGATCATAGATTCACTCTGATCTCTATATTCTTTGGAAAAGCAGTTTCTCCACAAATGTTTAACACTTATACTCTCTAGTTTCTTAAACCTTCAGTGAAACTGGCCCATGTGGTATTTGTTATCCTTGTGTTATTCATGTCACGCATATGATATGATCAATAGTCACTCAGAAATGTTGAAATATCATTTGATTATTTATGTTTTAAGAATCTTGTTTTGTTGCTCGTATCCACAGTCATTGGTAATGTCTTTGTGGTGTGGTGTTAGGATTTTCAGCAAGTGTGCTATCCGGGCCGCGTGTATCCATGATACGGACCTCCTAACATGGGGCCGTCGGTCTATTTGAGGCTGGGGTCGGATTGGGAACAGTCAGGGGTTACACCCTAACTCTTATTCGACACTGACGCGATGTACATGTACAGTTGTGGTATTTTTTTTTTTTGCTCTCTGTACACGGGTACCTGCGGCTTAACGTCCCCTCCGCAGGACAGGATGCTTTTCGTATGATCGCATTTGGCGGGCAATTCCAAGTGAACCATGGAGGAGACGGTAATTCTGTATTGAATCAATAGCTGGATATACAGATCAATCCAGAATTGGTAAGTACCCGAATAAATCCCAGCACGTGCCACGACCCCAACCGGGAATTCGAACCCGGAATTTTGATTTGTACATTTGCGCCAGAGGCAAGCCACCCTACCGCTAGGCCAGCTCTCGCCACCAGCCATTACCAATGACTTGTGGCATACGAGCAAACAAAAGAATCTTGGATCCTATCTTCTGTACCCTTGAATAACCAAGATTTCTGTACATCCACAAACTAGCAGACGACAAAAGCGATATTGGGCTCCAACATTTGTGCCCATATGGACGGAATCCGTTATTTCAATCACATAACAAACATTTTTCGTTTGTCATAATTTTACAGAGCTCAATGGTACAATCATAATGTTCAATAAAGGTAAGAACGAGACTAAAATTTGTCCTATGCACCATAAGGCAGGTGATGCCAGGCAAATTATTGGGTCCACAAAAACAAATTCATCATTACCGCGACTCAGTCTTGACTTGTTCTTAGTGGCAGTGAGGCATATATGTCAAAGATTAAGGTAAGAACATTTTCCAGAATAAACAAATACCGAACATAAGCGGCGAAAATCCGGAGAGTGACTTACACAATCGTTGTCAGTTTTCAGGCATATATTGACATCGCAAGGCTTCCCGACGGATTTTGAAAACTTTGACCACCAGCATTGCGCCAGGGCCTAGCATGCCATAGACATACATTCTACTGCGCATCCCACCAATAAGCCATGTTTATGCACTTTTTCAGAATTTCCTTCAGCTTGATACTTCACCCCATAATGCACTGTGTTTAATCATAAGATTCTTACAACATATAAAATTGGATTGAAATTTTTTCGTATGATACACAACGATAGTGGACTCACTTGAGTTGAAAAATATTGCGCTCGACTTTTTAAACTATACAGCTCATCCAATATCTTTGTGGATCATACTCAATTCATCCATTTTGATTATTTCATTGATGATATGTGGTACATCCATCAACACACTTTCACAGTGAAAAATACTGGGTAACCATTCATGTACTCAATATTATCAGTAGACACCTAAAGAATATTATGACATCATTGATAATTTCATTGATGATAGGAATAGGTACATCCAACATCACGCCTGTCAACAGTGCAATACTGGGCAAACCTATTCTGGTTTCTCAATGATAAATCAATAAGCAGCCCAATATGTGGCGATATCATTTTTTATTATTTCCATTGATGATAAGAATATGGTATCATCCAACATCCCAACTTGTCAACAGTGACAATACTGGGTAAACCTATTCATGTTCTCAGTATCAATAATCACCCTAATAATAATTGGTGATATCATTTGATTATTTTCCTTGATGAGAGGAATAGGTACGCCAGCATCAACCCTGTCAACAGTGACAATACTTGGTAAACCTATTCATGTACTCAATATTATCAATAGTCACTCTAATAAATTGTGATTATTTGATTATTTCATTGATGATAGAAATTGTAAATCCAACATCACACCTGTCAACAGTGACAGATACTGGGTACCCTATTGCATTTAACTCAATGGAATTATAATCAATAATCCTCAATATATTGTGATATCATTTAATTATTTCATGATGATAGGAATCGGTGCATCCAACATCAAATCAGTTAACAGTGACAATACTGGTAAACCATTCATGTTCTCAATGATATAATCAATAGTCCAATCTAATAATGTTGCGATATCATTTTGGATTTTTCATGTGATGATAGGAATAGGTACATCCAACATCACACCTGTACCAACAGTGACAATACTGGGTAAACCTATTCATGTACTCAATATTATCAATAGTCACTCTAATAACATGGTGATATTTGGGGGATTCTTCCCATTGAGATAGAATAGGTAAATTCAACATCACACCTGTCAACAGTTACAATACTGGGTAAACCTATTCGTACTCGATATTATCATAGTCCACTCTAAGAACATTGTGATTATTTGATTATTTCATTGATATAGAATAGGTAAATCCAATATCACACCTGGTCAACAGTGCCAATACTGGGTAAACCTATTCATACCAATGATTATAATCACTCTTATTATGATGACATATACACCAATCCGATTTCCTGCACATGTCCAACACCTCACTGGCAGCCATAGCTGGGTTATCCTGCTTGAATTCACCAATGTGCAGATAAGTGTAGGCTTTGAATTGTACTTAAAGACACTATCCCAGTGGATTTGAAAAAATATTTGACAAATTTGCAGGAATAGCTCACTTGAAGGATAAGTCTGTTAATTCTCATAATTTTACCTTTTTTCCGCTTTAGAATTTGACAGAAAAGGAATAAACGGCAGTGGTTTCCAAGATACGATTCTCTATTCAATTACGTGTTGTAGTAAGTGTCCTAACGGACCTTAATGAACTAAATCTCCGTTCTTGTCCTTATTAGGTTGCTTCTTGTCCTTATCATTTTGCAGGGTAAGTTAGGCTACCTGTACTTGTCACATACATGCAAAAAATCTGTATTTTTGATGATTTTTTCGATTTGCTGATTTAGCAAATCACTGATAGTGTCCTTTAATCAAGCGGGGTACAGACGTACAAAAAGATTTGGGTAGGTTTTTGGGTTGGAGGCGCCCCAGTAATGGCGGATCAATTCTGACCATCATTTTGCTGGTCGGATTTGTCTATAACTCTTCTGGGCCTCTCTTTGTCCACGCTGTGTGCCCCATGCAAATCGTCTCTTTTATTTTTAGAGCAATTTTAAGAAGTGTCGACCAATTTTGACAACTCAATATAAGTAGGGAGTATGAAAGATCTATTATCTCTGCCAATCATAAAAAAATCCATTATGGGAATCTTGCATATAGGCCTACACAAATGTCAGAATGTGAATGTTATAGCGTCCCATCTATAGGCCATTTTCCCTATAGAGACATGGTTAACTGAATTTTAGAAAATCATATGTGCCCGCAATTAATTTTTGTAAAATTTACACAGGATGAATGCAGTGTATAAATAATGCACATTTAGTTGTACAAAAGTGTGTCGCCGTTGATATTTTTTGCTTTATTCTGATTTTGTATAATAAAATGCGACTTTCAAAACAGCTGTTGTCCAGGTGCATTGTTTATTCTTACTATTTTGGTCACCAAATTCAGCAAATTCAGGTATTTTGCAATTGAATTGTTACATTTCTATTTAAGGCAAAGTAAAAAAAATCATCGGCCCCTGGCCGCAAGTGTCTCCTGCCGTTGCACTTTATGAATGGGGCCAAAGGTCCAATGAGGTCACGAAGGCACAGGAGGTCACCAACATTATCCACCCACCCCGCCCCCTCCTTTCCACCAAGTTACATCATCGTAGCCCCTATGTACTCAACCCCATGCAATTATTAAGGTTAACAATTTTCACCGGCCAAAAAAGGTCACATGAGGTCACCAAGGTTACCAACATTTTCACCCCCCCACACCCCCTCCTTTCCACCAAGTTACATCATCATAGCCCTTACGGAACTCATACAGCATTGCAATATATTAGGGTTGTTAACACTTTTGACCACAGACACACAACACAGAACACCACAGACATACGGACCAGAGAGTAATCCCTATGTGCCTTATACCAATTCTTGCAGCCACAAAAAAATATGACATGGTCTAGTCCAGATTTTAAAAAAAGTCCCATAATTTGTATATAAAATTGGACAATGCTGAGATGAAGTTCAAGAGTCCAAAGAAGGACCATTTTAGAGGTTATGCCTCTCCTCAAAGGTCCATTGTTTTCAAGTCCTGACCTCCAAAAAAGATTACATCAGTGAGTTACCCTCCAGTGGTTCATCAACAATGAATCCGGCTGTGATAGGCCTTGTATTGGAGAGTCCCTTCAGAAAAGGGGCCAGGATGAAATATCCCCAATAAAAAATAATCTACAAATCTTTCAAATATGAAAGCAAGCAGGGCCGGTTATTTCCAAGCCCCTTTTGACCTCCAAGTCTAAAAGAATTCATCAATTCTGCTTCATCTGCACCGCAGGCTATCATCAGAGTCTTAGTTGTCATTTCTTGGGGATTCTTGGCTTGATATCTTTGATGGCATCCTGTTTGTCTCGCAATGCTTCCACCATTGGCGAAAACCAGTTTACGTACAGGAAGTGGAAAAAAGGAAAGTAAAATTTTTGTTAAAAGTGCAAATGAGAGATTTCAAATACCAGGTGTCCTGAAAAAATGTGAAAAATTCTGATTTTTGTGCTGGTGTTAAATGGTCTGTAAGCTTTCTATCAAAATCTTAAACTACAAGAATATGAGCTTTAATTACAATATTAAGGGATAAGGAGCGAAAAATCGTATGCATATTGTGGTTACTGGTATGGATGTGGATGGTGTGCTAACATAACCTGCAAACTGGTTTTGGCTTGAAAATCTGGCATTAAATAAGAAAGCAGTACTTTATCTCAGTCGTGAAGTTCCATACGTGCATATCAAAATTCGACGTGTCATCTGAAAAGCGTTTTCCTGTTGAATATCCCAGATTTATATATGCACCCATGACCTGCTACAGTTTGACTTCACACACAAACATGATCTTTGTTGATTCTGGAACCACAATCAGCTGTTTAGTGTAAATTTTGAGCATCATCGCTGTACATCTATTTGCGGGGGACAGTATGACACATTCCCTACATACTTAATTTTTTTTTCACTATTTGGTGCTTTTGTTCCTAGAAGTACGGGTTAGTTTATATGATACTTAACTTTGATTTATAATCTAAAAAAATGCATATCCACATTTTTTATTGGCACTCACATTAATCATTATTTTGTGATGCCTTGGCAATCTAGTTCAGAAATCTAAAACAATATGTTCATTTGTGCCATGTGATCATTTAACACTTAAGTGCATAAGTTCTTCTGCACTAACATTGGGCATAAGGTGGTCCCACTCTGAAAAACACTTTGCCTTTGGAATTTGTTACCAAATCTCGGTCATTGATAGGTACATCAACCCGACCACAGAACAGGGAAAAAAAATTAAAATCGTTTGTACGAATTCAAAAATGGCGGCCCCAAAAACCGATTTTGGGAACATGCACCAAATTCCTCCCTCCAAAAATGAAGAAAAAAAAAAAAAAACAAAAAAAAAAAACAAAAAAAAAAAACCACTTCCTGAAAGGACTTTTTCCATAAATTTGGCTCATAATAATAGTAGGACATCAATAAAAATTACATTGGCTGAAATTTTAAAAAAATTCAAAAAAGTTACTCCAGTGGCGATTTTAATGGGCAACACAAATTTTTGAGAAGCGCCCCAAAAATGCCTTTGTTTAATGCCGAGTAAGAAGCCATGACCATTTGAATTTCTTTCCCCCCAAACACAATGCATAATGATATTTAGGCAATCATAAAATCTTGGGCACAATATTGGGTAAAACATGACTAGCAAAAACGCAATCCTGGGTCCCCCATGGAACCCCCCCTTATGCACTTAAGTGGTTAAATCTGCTTTCTTTCTATCGTGAAAAATACCGAGTTACTTAAATTGTGGAACCATACTCCTCTACGGCATATTTGAAACCTGAGGTTTATACCCTATTTTGAGAAAATGAGGCCGGAACCAGTTCTTCCATGCAAAAATAATGGTATCGCCAGTTTTTCAATTCATCGTGGACAGAACTGGGTTGGTAAATGAAGAACGATAGAATTAAATCCTCAGCCATTTGATTTTTTTCCCAGCAGAAAGCTCTTACATATTTATAAGGTTTATTGGTCTGAAAATCCATTTACTTAGTACCCGAGTATACCCCAGGGATGCTGGTGCATGGGACTCAGCGCTAAAAATACTTACCATTTGTTCATCAATTCATCAATGTTTCGCTCTATTTGTGCTTTTCCTTCATCTTTCTTCTTGTAATTTTCTGACACCGATGACAGAATAATATAAGCACTGAGTACATCTCTAAACAAAAGTGCTCACTCTTGTATCTTGGATTGCACACAAATCACAGTTTGGTGTCAACCATGGGTAGCAAAAACGTAACATTAAGTTTTACATGTTGACTTACAACCACTTGTTTCAAATATGACAACCAACTTGCCCCCAAACCCCTCATAAACTTGGCATCATCTTAACCCTCTGAGAACTCCCGCCTATTATACAGCTTGTTCTGGAGTGGCTCATTACGGGAGAACACAGATGAGTAACCATCAAAATAATGTTTTCTATTTCCCATGTAAAAAACCATACCCCTTTCTTACAGTATCTCCGATTGGGCTCATTACATGATATTACCTTTTCCTTTAACCAAAATCTGTAAACGCCATGGCAGTATGGACGTGCTTGCTTTTTTCCCAAGGGTATGTGCACTCTTGGGTGTACATTGTAACATGAATATGTCATCAGTGAGCCTCAAGTACCTCCAATACATGCAGACTAAGTGGACTGTTACATGCATGGACCTGATCATCAATATGCACCTACACATCTACATACAGATCTACACACCCCATGGCTCCATACAGACCTACTGTAAACACAGTTCATATGGGCGTAACGAAGCTCATCTAGAAGATATGGCCATCAGTGTTGACATTTTTTGTGAAATGTTGGACTTTTTTTGACATTTCCTACCCCCTGACAGACCAGGGAGGATACTGGGGGATGAATTACGTGTTTAGTAGGGGATTGTGTCCTAACAATATACCTAAGTTTGGCCTACTCTAGCTAATCTAAAAAAAGATCACGGTCAAAGGTTGACCTTTGGTGCAATGTTGACTTTTTTACATAGGCCACCCCGTCAGACCCAGGGGGAGGGACCAGGGGGGAATGAATTACATGGTTAGTAGGGCTTGTGTAGTCCTACAATATACCTAAGTTTGGCTACTCTAGCTAATCTAAAAGATACGGTCACATGTTGACCCTTTTTGTGGCGAATGTTGACTTTTTTTTACATTTAGGACCCACCCCCGTCAGAACCCATGGGGGACCCTTGGGGAATGAATTACATGGTTAGTAGGGGCTTGTGCCCTCTACAATATACCTAAGTTTGGCTACTCTAGCTCATGTAAAAAAAAAAAAAGATATGGCTCTTTTTGTATCCGACACACACACATACACACCCACCATTACCAGAATTGCCATTTCATATAAGCTGATTGTGGCTGCGCAATTCATCCAATAAAAATAGTGCTTAGATTATGGACTCACTGAATTTCCACAATCAGAGGGGGTTTTGGGGGTCCAAAATATATCCACTGGACGCAGGTAAACCCCACGTCGGTGGTTACTAATTGGTAATTGTAACACCTCCTAATTTACTTCTACCGGACATAAAAAATGGTACCTATGTCACAAACCTTAATATTTTAAATTCAAGTTTGTCTCAGCCGATTGTCTTTGCCGTAGCTGCCAGATATCAAGCATAAACTGCCCTTGATGTTTGCCGATGAACTGGGTTAGCCAATCAGGAAACCTAGCCATAAATTTACATAATTACAGCTTACCAATTGGCAAACATAAGCACGGTCCCATGACATTCTGAAACACATTCATGACATACTATAGAGTCTGCCATCTAGGGAGTCCAAATGCCGACTGGGATATAACGTGATGTTGACCGCGAAACTTTCCTCAAGAATTTCATTCTTTTAAACTTTCCAAAAAATGCAAAACCGCTGTAATTTGGTTAGTAGCGAATATGGTTTTTTCTTCTGTTGATTATTGGGCATTTCGAATATTTCCTCAAGTGAAAACCATTTTTCTTGGGGACTATTCCAGGCTAGGACTACAGAAGTGTAGGTAACATGACGGCCTGTGTGAAGCCCTGTGTTTAATTTTTCCTCAAAATATGTTTTGAACTTTGATGCAAAGATCACGCTAGATCATAAACAATCAACTGAAATTTTGGATTAATGCTTTCTCAAGGAGTCTAGTGAACTATGAACAAAACAGAAGAGGCTATAATCATGAAATGCACCTTTAAATAATGGATAAAATTACTAAAATAATCACAAGAGCTTCAAGCTCATTTTGCAATAGGGAGTACCCATGCAAGTACTCCCACATGGAGTGACAGTGGTTAAGCTACTGCGAGTGTACGACATAGGTGGATGATTACCCCCACTTTTGCAGCCGACCTATGGGTACATGCAGGTGGCCACTCCGAGGCTACTTAACAGATTACTTCAAAGGTACTCCCATGAGAAATTGGTTGTGGTTAGTATGTGCCTCACAGCTACTTGACCCTATGCCAATTAATTTCTTATTTTTTGTTTTTCAGAACCATTTCTGCAGTGGTTACACAATTTTTGACAACTTAATAAAGTTAAAGCATGGAAGAGCCTATTAACCCCTGTAAAAATCTGAAAAATATATTACCCAAAGATAACTACAGCTGTTGAAATTTATACAACTGGAAGGAGAATTTGCTAGACTATAGAGTATCCTGGAATTAACTGACAAGTGCAGAAAAGAAGAAATTCTAGGCAGTTCTTTCACCTGTGTTGTGTCTACATTTCTTTCTTTCTGGAATTTGCTCCATTCTTCCTCCATTGTGTTTTTGACTTCTACCTTAGTACCTACAAATAAAACTAATTTGTTTAGGTTATCACCTATGAGGGGCATATTTTAAAGGCTGACTCAGAGATGTTCAACAATATATTTTGTGTGTAGTAATTAAAAATAATCATCTAGAAAGAAAGATCGATATTAGGAAAATGCTTAATTCCAAAGTTAGAGATAATCAGATTTTTTTTTAAATTAATAACTAAATAGAAATGTACAGACAGGAAAATAGTGCCCATAGGGATACGTTGTATGTGTGTGTCGAATTACAGCGGCACCAGCAACGGACGGGACCATCCCACCACAAGATATCTTTGATCCATTTAGGTTAAAGCCTCAGTTTTGCACGACTGAGGCACATAAAGTAACCTATTTCAATCGTATTGTTTCTTATGGAAACCAGTCCCCTTTGAACCAGCAAAATGTTCTTTTGCTAATTCAAATCTCAGGTAGTTGACTTTTTAGATTACAGATTTGCTACAAAGGTTGATCCATCAAAATGTGTATTGGGGGCTAGTTGCACATGTAACAAATTGCAGGACTATGTAATTTGGGGGTTCACTATTTTGCTTTCAAAATTCTTGGAGGTGGGATGGTCTAGAGGTGATTAAGCACTTGTTTGTTACCAAACCTTTTCCACTGGAATTCTTTTGGTTGCAATATCTAAATACGTATAATTTTATTCTGTTAATCTTGTGCAATATTTTCTTGAATTTTCTTTTTTTATGCTGTTTGTGTGTAACTCGTGAATGAAGTTGTAATAAATAAAAATAAAAAAATAAAAAATAAATTAATATAACAAAATTCAAATCCACGAATTTAAAACAAAGGTTGTGATTTTCATATGAAGGACTTCGATTTGAGCTTAGTTATTTGACATACAGTGTTAGTTATGGACAAGGCATTAATGTAAATGGCAAAAAACACGATTTTTTAAATTGAGTGCGCCCTCATCGGAAATCTCTGAGTCAGCCTTTAAAATAATTCCTTGCAATGTTTGAAATGTCTGAGCCCACCACATATTTGAATTGAATTAACTTCCCCTCAGCTTGTAGCATGCACACATGCGCACTTGCACCAAGCGCACAGACCCACACACACACCAATACACAAACACACACCCAGGGTCAATTGCCAGTTAAATGTAGCAGAACTTTCTACTCTTTTCAAATATATATTCATTGTTCAATTAATGGTGCAATAAATATTTGATGTTAAGGCCGACTCAGAATTTCTTGTAGGCGTTCCGCCCTCAATTCCAACAAAATCGTGTTTTTTGGGCAGTAAACATAGGCTTGTCCATATACTAATCACTGTGTGAAATTGCTAAGCTTAAATCGTCATTCCTTCATATAGAAAATCACAACGTTGTTATAAAATTCCGGATCGGAATTTTTGTAATACACAGTATCCTATGGGACGTAATATACACATAAATGGTTACTCGCATCAAATGAGAATCCGACGTCATCTCAAATTTGGAAATTGTCGCATTTTAGTGTACTATCTTAGTTTCTAGGTACTAGTTTCATTATTACACAAAAAAATACTATTTGGACATCTCTGAGTCAGACTTTGTTTGACCTTATTGAGTCAAATGGCCATTTTCTTACCACTGATGCAAAAACAGAGATGAAACCAAAACACAAGTCACAGACTGTGGGAAGGTTTTGCATTTTTGGACTCCTGACCTTTGACATCCAGAGTTATTGCTTTCATATTCTGTTTTTATCCCTTGGCTAAAAAACATGAGAAATTTTGTCATAGCAGATTCCTTCTGCGTTGCAGTATATATACATGTCCGTATGCATGTATGTCCATGTTTCCATTGGTTAGGTTGGTGCTTACTGCTCCTCTTTTGATCATACATGCCCTATTAAAGAGATAATGACAACTGGCACATTTGAAAAATAGTGCACCCTCAAGATTTTCAAAATTGATATTTTTGGCAGGGTTGTTAAAGCTTTTATATACATGTAGCCATCAATGAAATGGGGACTAAGACCAAATCAGCGTCCACATGAGTAAACAGAACGATTATAATTAATGTCACCAACGACATTAATTCAGCAGACGATGGAAATGGCGTGTAACACAAGAAAACCAAACACTGTATGCATGTTCCCAGGGCATGCACCATGTTTGACGTTCTGCGCCTTGTGGTTAATATCAATGAGTACAGTCTATGATATTTCAGTATATACACCTTGTCATAAAAGTTAGGAAAAACTTAAAGTTAACCTACAAGTTACTTGGGTGTCTTTAACCTCTCATTAACGTCCCTTTGTTTTGGTATGTATTTTTATGTGTAAAATGTTACTCTATTCTTTCATGGCCTAAGGACTATCATTTGAAAGCAAATTGAAGAATAGCATTTTTGTGAAAATGTGCCAGGGCCGCTTTAAAGGACCCTATTCGTGATTGTTAAATCAGAAAATGAAAAAATCATCAAAAAATAAAATTTTTGTATGTTTGTAACAAGTACAGATAGCCTAACATACCCTGGCAAATGATAGGAACACAAGGAACCTAATAAGGGCAAAATCAGCAATTTATCATTACTGTCCGTTCGGACACGCCTAAACTGAATGGAGATCGTATCTTTGAACACTGCAGTTTGCTTCTGTTCTGTTAATTTTTCAGTTGAAAAGGTAACTTCTGAGAATTCTAGAGACTATCTTACTTTAACTATTCCTGCTAATTTTCAATTATTTTACTCTTTATTGATAAATCACTGATAGTGTTCTTAACTCATACTTGGTCCACAAGAACATGGACCAAAGATCATTGGGTATGTGAAATTGACCTTAATGATTCACTATGACCTTACCCAGTTATGCATTCATTTCATTACACCAAAAAGCCAAGGGGATTTGCAAATTCACTTGCCGTAGTTTAATTCCAGCAAAACTACCCCAATAAAAAAGTATGCCAAAATTATTTAGATAGAGTAAAATTTGTTTTCTTTCCGTTTTTACATTTCTCTAAAGAAAATTTTAGAATATTTTCAAAAGTATAAAGCAATTTTCTTGAAATATTGACAGGATCAAAGGGCAGGATCCTAAAAGTTACTGTTCGTACATGGCAGTTAGATTTATATGAGAATGTGCAATCGGTTTAATGTTTAAAGCACTATCATAATTTGCTACAGAGAAATCAGAAAAAATCACAAAATCAGATTTTGGCGTGTCTGTAACAAGTATATGGTATCCTAACATACCCAATAACTTTATGACCAAGCAGTCTCATAAGGACAAAATCAGATATTTTAGTCATTTAATGCTGCAGGGACACTTACTACATGTACAACACATACTTGAATGATGTTTTCTTAGTGTCTTCAATTTTCCGTTAAAAAAAATTAGGACTTATCCTTCACTTTTAAGACTATTTTGCTAATTTCAAATGTTTGGACTCCTTTTGGGGGATACTAATAGTGTGGCGTCACAAAATCATGTTCAGCTTGTCACATCAAAACGGATTGAAATGATCGGCGTGAAACTTTAAGATGGGTTTTTGGGTTAAGGTCATTCTACAAGATGAAAACTTATGTACTTAAATCGGACATCCCCCTTTAATAGGTGTTTAGTGAATAACCAGAAATGACTTCCTAAATGGCACCTTGACCCAAATCTGTGAAACCCCATGACATTGGTCATAGCTGATGCACATGTTTGAGTGACATAATCACGGTTCTAAATCGTAAGCTATAGAACCACAACTTTGACCCCAGACTTATGATGGTTTGAATGGTGGTGGGTGATCTGTTTCTGACAATAGTATGAGTAAATTAATGGCGTCGCCAGAGGGGGGGCAGGGGGGGGCCGTGCCCCCGACCGAGATGTGTTGTCGGTACATAAGGGTCCATCGGTACATTGTCTAAAAAGCTGTAAGCTGTTTTGTTTAGCGCGTGGTGCATGATAGAGTTCATGAAATTTGGTTACTAATAATGCGTATGGTCATTACTACTACATATTAATATGTTTGTGTTTGCTTGGCAATAATTTGTTTTCAGAATTGTAGGCAAAGAAAAACATTGGAGGCAACCGGGAGCGGAGCGGCCGATTTAAAAAAATTGTAGGTAAATACAAGTGTTGGTACATTCACAGATCTGGGCCCCTCGTCAACAAATTCATGGTACGCCACTGATAAATTAAATTTGTTAGCATATTAAAAGAGGCACATACGGTGACTTGATACCTACCTTGGGTCTATAAAGGGTCATCAAAGAAGCCCTCTGGGAGAACCTCGGCCATATTGGATATTGTGATAAATGAGACAAAAGATTGGATGAAATTATTTTTTAATAGGCCACATGGCATCAATATTGATTGGCTATTAGAATCACCAATTCTATTAATGCATTACAAAATATTTAATCAAGGATTCAATCAGGTTTGAGTGGTTCATCAGAAATTCAAATGACTCACCAGAGACTGTACACCAAGTGTTCACATAGTTTTACCACACTTGGGTGGTTTAACAGACGCTATCACATTTATGACAGCAAAGTATGTTGTCAACAGAGTTGACAATCAACTGACGTTCTTTATGTAATTGTGCCCCAAAATCTATTCCATTCCACGCAAAGGATAAAGTATGGAAATTATGCTTCATCATATTTGATAGGCCACATGTATCTGTCTGTATGTCAAAGTAGCTCTGTGTCTGTCTACCCTTTTTCTTGGAGGCCAGGGTGTGTGTGTCACAAAACTAGTGGTGGGTGAGCTGGCTGCGTGCCAGTCAGGTTCGATTGGTTAGCGGATACAGGCCCCACAAGCCGGTTATCGGAAAATGGTTTCAAAAAAAGTAGTGCTTTAAAAAAAGCCAGATGAGAGAAAACCCAAGGACAGCTAGTATTTCATATTACTGGTTAAATCCACACAGATTATTGCAGTGGGGCAATTTGTTAGTCTCCTAATTCATACATCCACATTCAGAGACAAATTCAAGTTTTTCCACATGGCCCAACTTCTGTATGTGTGACCACAAAAATTAGGTGTAATTGTCAATTGGATTTCACACTGCTTGGACCAGAGGCAAAAAATTGCTTCACAAATTTGGATTTTCAAGTGAAAAATGTTTGGTGAAAATGGTACATATGAGCTGTTATGACAATAAGCATGAAGTCCCTAAGGACTGATGCAGCACTTATTCAATATCAGATAGTTGATTTGATACTTCGTACAATGTCCAGAATAGCCTAGGAAAGCAAGTTGAAAAAGTGTCAACCAAAAGGTGTGACACACACAGACAGAGGGACACAAGACACACAAATCTTGCCAACATAAGGTCTTTCCGATTGCATCAGACAAAGATATGCTTAGGTTGTTTTTTAATGGCCCAAATGCATACACCAAATATGAATTTGAATATTACTAAGTGGTGTGCCACATTTCTTATGCATATATTACATATGTGGAGAATGGATGTTCCCCTAAACTCTGCCTGTCAAAATTACCTACAAGGGAATTAATAAAAAAAGATGTCAGAAACTCAAAGGCAGTAATGGCAACTATGATATTGTAAGTATATTATATTTATTTTGACAACTTTGAAGAAAATGACAATTACCAGGTTTGTTTGCATAAGACTAGATACAATTTTTGGTTTGATTTTACCTCGGTAGCCTTTTCCTTTTAATTAGGTCAGTTAATTTTTTTTCTGGAATTCGTTTTGTGAAAATTGTTGGGGTAATTTAATTTCAAACTGAAGTTAGTGAAAATCATGCCATCTGCAATTAAAACCCTAAATTATGAAATAAGTTTGTCAATGATATAATGATATAATACTTCCACATGCACACTGTGTAATGGGAAAAGTAGGATATTCTTCATTAAGTAGGAAATGGGAAGAGTCAAGGGGAAAATACAGCAGATTTCATCTCAATAAATTAACTGCAAGCTATTGTATTCTTAACAATGCAATTCCCGCATATCTTCACATTATTAACAATATTACTGCTTATTTCCTAATAACTATGCTGAAAAATAATCAGCTTGCACTGTAACCCACATAGTACTTTGAATCATCCATAACAAGAAATGGTCTCCATATAAACACAATAGTTTTAATAACCAAGATTTTTAAACCCAGGAAGTGAAAAGTATTGATAAGATAAACCTCACTGCAAGTACTAAGATTTTAGGTTCCTATGGATGATATGAAGCAAACTTCTCACACGAAATTTTTGATCTAGAGACACAATAGAGCGTTTGAAATAAAATTTAAAAGAAATATAAGACATGACAAAAAAAAAAAAATGTTAGAACATTAAAGAACTCAATTTGATACAAGCTTATGGCACGTTTCACGAGGGGTCCAGTACTTTGGCCTTATGTAGAAAACACATTTTCAGTATAATTTTTGTTTGGCCACTTTATATCAGTTGGTGTTACCTATTTAAACTCGTTAAATTCACAAAGCAAAGTCTGGTAGAAATTTGAGTTGCCTGCAATAAGTAGTTTTTCAAGCTATGAGTACTTTTTGAGAGTGAATGTTACACCTTTTGTGATGACACAATTTTCCCATTTTTGTCCATCAAATGTAACATTCGCCCTTGAAAAACATTATGTTGTTTGTAAAAATTTATCTGAAAACAGGATCTTTGAAAACTGTCTTGATATGAATAATGACCTAAAATACAAAACACAATCTATCAAAAATTCAAATCCTCTCACAAAAAGTAGGTAAAAAATCAATCATGTTGTTGCTAATGTTACCTTTTGTGCTGGACATATTTGTGTCCATCAAAATATGTAACATTTGCATTAGAAAAGGGTGATTTTAGGTTAAAAATTACATTTCTTTCTTTGCCCAAATTTAGTCTTTTGCAGTGTGTATTGGCTCAAACTTTCAATTAAAATGGTAAAAATGCCCCAAAATTACATCCGATACTTGAAATTACATATTTTAATGTACAATCGGGAAGATTTGGACCCCTCTACCGTAAAACAGCCTTATCTAATCATTCTGAGTTATTATGCTAACCTATTCTTCTTCTTAGCATATCCCAATAGTCATTGTTGTGGTTTGTGGTGGTGTCAGGATTTTTCAACTGAGTTACCTGATCCGGGCCGCGTGTATCCATGATCCGGAACGCTCCTGGTACATGGGCCCAATGACTAATCCTTATTGATTTAACTTGACTCAAGAAGATTTAGCTTATTTCATGAAACCAAAATCATCCAAATCATCTAAAAATTCCAATACTGAGCACTGAAATTTATTTGGGGTCATTTTTTAAACCTTATTTCTTGTGCTTTTGGGTCCAAATCTGGAATCTCACAAATTTAGACTTGTTTCCCTTTTTGGGGGCATGTGGCCACATGTCCCTGTTTCCCTGAAATATTATGCACATAATTTGAATAATGTTTAATAACTCATATTATCCTGCTACATTTTACATGCTACATTTCTCTGTATATAATTTATATTGAGAAGAATCCAACACCTGACATAAATCGAACTAAGCTATTTTGAAGGAATGAAAAATGTATTGCCATGCTGTCCTCCATATAACCAATAATTTGTAAGCCTATTATCGACATTGCTGCTATACTTTGCATGGCAGAACCCCTGTGATTGAGGGGATTATCCATTATCACCACTCTTTGCAATTCATACGTGCTAATATTTCTGGTTAACAATTCCAAACGACGGTTTTTGGTTTATATCTGGGATGAAATGGATTTGATGGCTCCCCAAATGTAGGAACAACATGCAGAAAAATTGGCCTTTCCTATCTGACATCAAAATCGATACTACTCTTCCTGTAAACCAGCGGGTCCAAAGACCATTGGAACACGCACCTTTAATTTTCATGGCTTTATCACTTGAAAAACCTGGAATCATCGAGCTACATCGCAAGTACTATCAGATCAAATTCGATATGGATGTCCAGAACTTACTTTATAGATCAGGGGTGTCCAACCTTTTTTGACGCGGGGCCGCATTGGTTGAATCCCACTCCCACGGGCCACGAGCAAGTAATGGGGGTGCTTCAATTTTGGTTTATTGATGTGCCTACGAGAGTCGAATATTAGGTACCCATATCTATAAAAATACCCGAATTTTTTGCCAAATGCCCCGGGAAGTTGATTTCCGGTTAGACTTGTTTCCAGTCCTTAAAAGTGGATTTACATGTTACTGAGTGGTAGGTGCCCCCCCTCCCTATTGAAGTGTCTTGGTCTCCTCTCCTTCTAATTTCCATCGCTTCACTATTTCTCTAGAAACTTTTTATCATGCTTCCGACCAAGGATCTTAGGATTTTTCCAGCCAATGACATGATTTTCCCTCTGGCTATGTGTCGGATATGGCAGATTTTGTTTGCTCTTGCTCTGATACCTGCGTTCAGAACGGGTGAAACGTTTTTCATCGACTTTCCGAACCTCTGCTTTGTGCTCTGCAGCCTGTTTTTCTAGTCTCTTTTTCTTTGGGTGTGGACTAGGATTTGCCGTAGCGTCCGGTGGGGTTTCATGGCAGTATCAACCTTATGTTTTTTAATATCTTTTTGGGCTCGTTCGGACAGTCCTTTGATATATGGGTGTGGACAACCATGCCTTTGCTTTTTATCCGTTTTTGTTGCTTTTTGGCTTAGCTTTTCTGTTTTTTAGATTTGCTCTGTACATTGATGTTTTGCTTTGTCCATCACCCAATCCGGATAGCCACAGTTTTTTAATGTTTTTTCTTTGATATTGTCCTTTCCACTTCGGGAACTACCGAGTTCATTCTGTCGAAATAGGGTTCTGACTTACCCCTTTTTTGATGGAGTGGATGTTCCGAGGCGAAATTGAGGTATTGATCTGTAGAGAGGTTTTCTGTAGACCAGAAGTTTGATGGAGCCGTCTGATTTTCTTCACTATGAGAGTGTCAAAAAATGGGATATGACCATCTTTTTCTTTTCTATGGTGAATTTTATGCGCCGTTTTGTCGATGGATCATGAGGTGGTGGTGAGGTGAATTTTTTACTTGAACATTTTTTACAATTTAAGGATTTTCGTTGGGATATCTGCGCCAATATCTGGGTTTACAATATGGGAGCTGTGGCTATGGCTGTTGTTCTAAGAATTCCATGAAGAAGGTATTCAGAGCCAAGAGGCAAACAAAATCTGCCATATCCGACCACTAGACAGAGAAAACCATGTCATGGAACTGAAAATCCTAAGATCCTTGGTCAGGAGCATGATACCAGAGCATCAATGATGCAGAAGCCTATTAAGTGATGGTATTCAAAGAGGACAATATTTTTGTGACACCCTTATTTTACTTACAATGGAAAATATTGATAAAACAAATTGATGAGTACAAAAAATGATGGTAATTAAAACAAGGTGGGTATCGAACCACAAGTCTTGCGCTCTCTTTGTGATCGCAAATGTATACACTTGTATTAGTGGCGTTAAAAAGGTCTAAAATAGGGGTCAATGGGTGTCATTCTCTGAACACACCCTATTGAGTCAGTGGCTCTTCTGCCAAAATAGGCTGCAATTGGCTCAAATTGTTTAGGCAGAAGAGAAAACAAATTAATAAACTAGTACCCCTAACTGACAAAAGCCCCTTTTAATCAGCCACCACATGAGCTTTGATCCCAATCTGTTAACACCCCCCTATGGGTCATGTGTCAGCAGTTTGAGTTATTCTTCCCCCTGAAATTAGTTAGTTTCAATGAATGTGACCTTTGAATCCAATCTGTTAAACCCCCCTATGGGTTTTGGGCCAGTGGATCTTCTGAACCACGAGGTTGGTGATTATAGCAATTTATCTGCGACTGAAAAACAAATTCATAGATTTTTGAAGATTGCACTTAATGCCCAATCTGTGAACATCCCCCCTATATGAACCAAGCATGGACCAAGGTTTCGTCTGAACCTACTTTGGTTGAAATTGGCTGCAAGAGTTTGGGCGGAGAGAAACAAATTACAACACTTTAACCAAATGACCAGACAGACATAAAGACAAACAGTTATCTGTTTTTAAACACTATAATAAAATAACTGCCTGAAACACTATTAACCTAACCATTCAATCTTGCTATACATATAGGTTTTATTCGTTACAAAGCCTAGTGTGATCACAAGGAGCACTTTTCAGAATCCTCTAATTAGTTAATTAGCTAAATTAGCTAATAGATAGTAACATAATATCTATAATACATATAATAAGTTTTAATGTCCAAAGGAATGCCGAAATATGAATAAGGATTTTACGCATTCTTTTAACTTTTGACATTAACTGTATTATATGTAATGCTGGCGCAAGCTTTTATATACATATACACACACACAACACCCCACACTATTAATGGCGCACACACACACACCCCTACACACATGCATACACTCCCCACCAAATCACACACATACATGCACGTACATATACATACAAAGGTTTTCTTGGTCTTGCCTCTGAGCAAACAGATTTGTTCATTGTTCAATTTCTTATTTTTGACATCTGTTTACAACACATCACACATAGGCACACCCCTACACCCTGCAAAGCCAGAGAGACAGGCACTGGGATACAGACATGACACCTCCACACACAACACACACAACACACATACACACCGAGGAAAGGTTGTGGATCCATACATTCAAGACATTTCTTTTAAATTGAGAAAGAATATTTGGATTTTTATAGGGGTAGGAAGATATACTATCTGACTGACAAGAATAAATGAGCATAAATTCTATTGACTGGGTGCAGCACTGGCTTATTAATGAAAATACAAAGTTACATTTTGAAGAAATATAACCCATTTTTAAATTACGAAATGTTTACATTATATTTGTAATATATCCATTGTAAAACAACTGTCCAAGCATATTGTAAATGCACATGTTTTTTTTTTTTTTTTTTTAAAAATATTGAACAATGTCAAGAGGTACTGAGCTTGTTATGCCAACTGACATGGGATGTGTCCTTCTAAAAGTCACGACCCAATCTAGCTAGCAACCATGTAATTGGCAGCACACTGACCAACCAAGGTAAAACATAAGGCTGCAAATGCATCTATCCAAGGCTAGCATTATACAACATAGCAGCTCGGACAAGTGATGCTGGCATGAAAAATGCCTACTAATTGTCACCTGGGAAATCAGGGGGAAACAAACAAAATCCCAAAAACCAATTTGAACGTAAAAATTTCAAAAAATTGTTTCATAAAAGCACCATCAATTTCATACTTTGCATACTGTGATTTTCAACAAGATTTGAACAAGATACAAAAGACTAGTTTTTTAATATTTTAGTGGCTGCCCTTACGAAAATCTTCTACTCGATGCATAATCCTATCTATTGATAGGCTTAAAAAGTCCTAGAGAATTTTGTGAAGCGATGGAAATTTAGAAGGATGGATAAGACACTCAATAGGGAGGAGGGCACTTACCTACTCAGTAACATGTATAATCCACTTTTAAGGACTGGAAACAAGTCTAACCAGAAATCAACATCCCGGCAAAATGTGGATAAGATGACCAGTTCTGAAGAAGTCCTCCGATGAGATGAGAAATATCAAGGAGTTCCATCAAATTAAAAGGGTTTGGCAAACAAAAATATCTATTTTATTACCCTACTATACTCCTTGGAATAAATAAAAAATCTGTACCCCCTACCCTGCAAAAATTGTCTGATCAACATTCCTTGCTTTTTCAAGAAAGTTTTCTGCAATACCACAAATGTAATTAA
>JAMKCH010019910.1:0-22206 GCA_023653785.1 Ophioderma brevispina
CCTTGGAAGTGCCGTGACTAGCATTGTGATTATTTTAGTAATGCTTCTGATAATGGCATTCGGTAGAGTGTTGACAGGATACACAACCACTACTCCTTTTTGTTTAAATAAAAAAAAACACAGTAGTCTATGGGAAAAATTGCAACTTTGAGCATGTTTCTTTTCCACATTTAAAACTCTCACAGAGGAAATACAACAATATCACTGCACACACACCCTACGATACAGAGCTAAACTCACCAATAACCAAACTTTGAACATATTATACAGACAATTTTTTTAGTTACGAATCACCAACTCCGCTACTCGCCCTACATCAGACCGGCACACAAGATTCACTTATCGCCAAGCTAGTAATTTACAAATCGATGTGAAATTGATGACGCTGATTAGATTGCCTCCAATTCACTGTCGGCGATTAGCCCTTAGTTTGGAGAAACATACGCATCTAAACCATGCCAATCCTGAAATTTCATCACTTCTTAATATAACTAGTGCATTTTCAGACATTGTACAGCACCTTTTTTCCAGATTGCCATGCCAAGAAAGTATCCACCCAAGATTGTTTGATCCTTACGGCAGCCAGTTTAATGTGTATAAGACCTAAAGCTTCCGCCAAAATGACTATTTTTTTTTTTTTCCATCCATGTTTACCAACGAGAGTATCAAGTGTAGCATTTCCTGTAGTTGCAAACATACTTTTTCAGAAGTCTTTAATTTGACAATTATATTTGAAGTGCTGTGATAGAAGTGTAAAGCCTGACTATTATGGTAATTCCACCCCCATCTCGGTTTGCAATTTCTGTGGGTCACTTCATAATTGTTTTGAGGCAAGGCACATGCTTTGAAGTGAAGAAAACCAGCAAAGAAAAAAATCACAGCCGTTATCTTTAGTGGATATAGCTGTGAAAAGTTTCACTTGGAATGATGTCATTCTTAATAATGACACAGAATCTGACGAGAAAAAAGTTTCACATAAAGGAGTTACTATTAACTGTACAAACTTATTTGTTTCAAACAGAAGTATTTGCTTAGCAGGGTGGGATTTAAAAGTGCCGTATATGTATGTAACGCTCTGCAAATGTGTCGAAAAACAATATCTTTGCTTGTTCATCAATAACAAACTGATATTAAGTGAAATTCTATTTTATCACCCGCCAAACGAGTTGAAATGGGGACTGTGAATGAACAGCGTCCGTCTCGTTGCCGTCCGTTCGTCTGTGATATAAATGTTAACCCACGTTGTACTATGATTTTATCTGGAGTTCCGTAAGGGTAATCATGATGTAACTTGGTGAAAGCGTTGATGAGTTCCTTGACCTGATAGATTTTGGGGCAAAAATCTGCTAATATAAGGTATCTAATTAGCATAATTTACGGGAAATTTTCCTGCAGCTTGTGTACAAGTTTTTTTGAGTTCTGTAAGGTGTATAATTTGTAACTTGGTGGAGAAGCAGCTGAAGATTCTCGACCTGAGTAGATTTTGGGCATATTTTCGGTAAAATTGAGTATGCAATGAGCTAATTACTATGCAAAAATCAGCGTAATCCTAATTTTTGAAAACGTACATCAAGATATGCAAAATTCCTCACTGCCATGAAAGCCTATCAATGGTGTTCATCTTCTTTGGACTTTAAGTGTGCGATAATAATTCACTTCGGTATGCAAATGAGCTGATTAAATTTGCATCATGCTGTATCGGCTCAAACGGTGATCCAATAGACAAAAGGCCTTCGCTATTGGAAAGACTACTCTGCCATACATCTTTTGCGTCTATCGTAATTGGGTCAAAGTGCTTGTGGGCCAATTAAAGGGCAATTTTGTGATTGCCAATTGATTAATTAAATATGCGTAATTACTGTTTTTATCACTGAACGGTACAATTGGATATGCAAGGGTGTGGTGGGGTGTCAGGGAGGGGAGGGAGGGGTGGGGTGTGGGGAGGGATGGGGTGGGGTGGGTTTTGTTTGTATCGGGCGAGGGCGGGAGTGGGTTATGGGGAGGGGGACGGGCAGGGTAGTCGGGGAGCGGGCGGGCAGGGTTGGAAGGGAGGGGGAGGGGTGGGGTTGTCAGGGAGGGGAGGGTGGCGGTTGTAAGGGAGGGGGACGGGTGGGGGGACGGGTGGGGTCCAGGGGGTACGTGATGGGGTGGTCGTGTGGAGGGGGAAGGGTGGGGTTGTCGGGGGGGGACCGGGTCTCCGTGGCTGGACCGAGGTGTTGGGAAGGGGAACGGGTGGGGTGTCGGAGAGGTGTCGGAGAGGGGGCACGGCGCGGGTGTAAGCGAGGGGGATGTGGGGAGGGTGGGGTGGTACACATTTGTACGTTACATTTATCAGACCTGTCATCGATTCAAGCAATTCGGGCGGGGACATAGTTTGACGCATCGCGTAAATACGAGTTTCGCCTTGTTGCATTTGATAGTGTGATATAGACGGTTTAGGCATGCAAATGAGCTAGTTAAATATGCATAGTTGCTGTATGAAATGGTTACTTCGGATAGGCAAAATCTTTCGGCCACATGAGACTTCTATGCAATATGGACGGGGTGGGGTGTTGAAGCCACGAGTGTGGGGGAGGGGGGTTGGGCTGTTGAGGGATGGTTGGGTGTTGTTTGCGGATGGTTGGGGAGGGACAATTTAGTGGGGTGTTGCGGGTGTTGGGGAGGGGGATGTTGTGATTGGGGAGGGGGTGGGTGTTTGATGTTGTGGGGGGGGTGTTGCGGTGTGTGAAGGAGGGGGTGTTGCGGTGTGTTGGGATGTGGGTGTCGATGGTGTGTGAGGAGGAAAGTGGGAGTGTTCTGGGGTTGTGGGTGGAGGGGATAGGTGTTGCGGAGTGTTGAAGAGGGGAGTGGGGTGTTGGGGGGGGGGGGTGAGGGGATGGGGTTGTTTGCAGAGAAAAGGTGGGGTGTGTGGGGATGGAGTGGGGTGTTGAGGATGGTGGGGGGGAGTGGGTGTTGCAGGGTGTGGGGATGGGGAGAGTGGGCTTTGTGGGGGGTTGGGGAGGGAGGGGGGGTGTTGCGGGTGTTGGGAGGGGTGGTTGTTGCCATTTATTGCATTTGTTGTGATCGTGACAGTCGGCAGGGACATATTTTTAGCATCGCATGCATACAAGTTCGCCTTGTTGTGTATCACATGGGACACAGTTCTCTAATGTTAAAAAATAATTTGAATGATTTTAATTTTGACACTTTTATTTGGGTTGACGGGCAATTTACTGACTGTCCGTGTAGTTTATAATCAAAGGTTCTCTACTGTGAATCATTACACACAAATGTAAAGTACAATAATTTTTGATAATAGGCCATCAGAATGATTTCTATCATGAAGTTAAGCAAATCGTAAAGGGGGATGGCCCGATTAAGGATATGAAGTTACATCGTGATTTTAGATTGGCCTTCACTCCAAAACCCCATTGTAAAGTTTGCCGCCGGTTAGTTCAATCCGTTTTCAGGTGAGAGCTAATAACATGATTTTGTAGCCCCATAGAAACTGTTTCAAATTAATATTGGTAGACCAAAATTGGGCGTGTACAGTTTCCACTTCGAACTTCCAATCCAAAAATCTTTGGCCTAAGATTTCACAGGGAAAATAAGAAAAAATAGTAGCTCTTTCTGATACCAAAATGTTGGACCATTTTCCGGTTTTTAAATCTGGGGCTTTGGGGACGAGGTCATTACGATCGGGCCATGGACCCTTTAAGCGAAATTTATCAATGTTAACTTTAAAAGCATTTCATTGTCTTTGTTTTTTAGGAACGAATAGTCAGCATATCTGTGGATCCATCTGCTAGCACATATCTTCGAGTTGTCCACCCGATCCTACAGATAAGTTTGAGGCATGCTACTACTTACAATATTAGACAATGTTCAATAATAACTTGATCCAAAGAAGAAGATTTGATATTGAGGTATGTCATAACGTGTGTGCATGTGTGGTGTTTTTTTTCCCATTTGTTTGTTTTTGTATACCGTATTGTTCCTAATAAACGCCCCGGAGCGGTGCATTTTTCAAGTGGGAGCGTTTATTACAGTCAGAATGGAAAGTCAAAAAATCCCCGCAAAAAATCCCTTACCCGTTTATCAAAGGGTGTTCCAGTGGCGGCCTGGGGGATTTAACCAGGGATTATTATAAATCAAAGTGGTCCAGTTTTGATGTGCTGTGAAGCAGAGAAAGCATTGATGAGTCAACAGGTTATGATACGCGATTACGACAGTCCCGGGCCATTAAATCATGTGATTAGGTAAGATTGACTCATTATCTGAATGGTGTCCCGACGAACGAGTTCGGAACGGGGACATATGAATTGAGCAGCGTTCGTCCGTTTGTCCGTCCGTTCATTCTGTTCGTCCATGATAAAAATGTTAACCCATGTTGTATACGTTTTTTTTTCGGAGTTCATAAGGGTGACAATGATGTAACTTGGTGGAATGAAGCGGGTAGAAGAGTTCTCGACCTGATTAGATTTGGGGCATAAAAGATGCTATTAAGTATCTAATGTGCATAGGTTTACAAAACTTTTCATGCACGGCGTGTGTGCAAGTGTTCTGGAGTTCCATAAGGCGTATAATGATATAACTTGGTGGAGGAAGCGGGCTGAAGGTTTTCGACTGATTCGATTTTGGGGGCATATTTCGGGCAAATTGATATGCAATAAATCAGAGTAAGTTGCCTATATTTTTAAAAAACGGTAAGGATACTCAAAATTCCTAAGCTGCATGAAAGCCTATCCTGGTGCACATCTTTTTTGCAAATTTGGAAAGTATGTCATATATGCAGCTTTGGTATTGAAATGAGATAATTAATATGCATAAATTGCTGTATCTCTGAAATGGTATGTCGGATAGGCAAAATTCATTCGATGCATGAGGATATATGCCATGGGGAGGGGGTCGGGTATTGCAGGTGTGGGGAGGGGTCGGGTGTTGGGAGGGGGGTAGGGGGTGTGGGTGTTGCGGGGGTGATGGGGAGGTGGTGGGGTGTTGCGGGTGTTGGGAAAGGGGGGGAAGGGGGGGGGGGGGGGTGTGGTGTAGCGGGGTGTGGTGTTGGGGGGATGTTGGGGAGGGGGTTGGGTATTGGGAGGGGCGTTGTGGACATGTTTCAGGGGTTTGGGAAGGAGCCGTGTTACGAGGTATTTGGGTGGTGTTACGAAGTTTGGGGTGGGGGGGTGAGGGGTGGGGGGGAAGGATAAGGGGGGGGGGTTGCAGGGGTGTGGCGGAAGGGGTGGGGGGGGGGTGGAGTGCGCTTTGTGGGGAAGTGGAGGATTGGGTGGGGAGGGGATGGGGGTGTGAGGGGTGTGGGGAGTGGGTGGGGTGTAGGGAGGGGTGGGAGGTGCGGGTGTGGGCGAGGGGGTGGGGTGGTGAGGGGGTGTTGGGGAAGGGGGAGGCGTGTTATGGGGGGATTGGGGTGGGGGTTGGGGGGGGGTGGGTGTTAAGGAGGGGGAGTGTGTTGTGTGAGTGTTGGAAGTGCGGGGGGGGTTGGGGAGGGGGGGTGGTGGAGGGTGCGGGGTCTTGGGTGTGGGCGTGTTGGGAGGGGGTAGGGTGTTGTGGTGGGTTGGGAGAGGTGATGGGGTATTGGGGAGGGGGTGGGATTGTGAGGTGTTGGGGGTGTTGCGGGGTGGTGGGGAGGGGTGGGTTGCATGGTGTGGGGAGGGTGGGAGTTGTGGTGGGGTGCTGGGAAGGGGGTAGTTTAGGGTGTATGGGGGTGTGTTAGAGGGGTGGGGTTTGTTGCGGGATGGGTTTAGAGAGGGGGTGGGGGGGGGTAAAAAAATTTGGGGAGGGGGGGGTTGGGTGTTGGGGTGGGGAGGGGGGTAGGGGGAGGGGGTAGGTTGCATTTATCGATTAGTTGATAGCGGACATTAGGCGGGGCACATATTTATGCATCGCGTAAATACAAGTTCGTCTTGTTTATCCAAAAATCGTATCATGTTTTAAGGTACTCCTTATGTCCTAGATAACAGAATAGGAAACTCCCAATGTAGTGAAACTGATTCTTTATACATTGTTGGATGCAGTCATGTGGCTGTGGCCTCATATCATGCCTCATATCACGTGGGAAATACTCCAATTCAAGAGACGCACAACATTACCCTGTCTATATCAAAATGGTTTCCAAAATGACACAATATTACACAAAACACATTAATTATTCAAAACACATTAATTTAGCAAACTATAAATTTATCACACTTTTAAAGATTATTGACCAACACACATATCAGATAGGATTTCATTCCAAAGACGTGGAAGTGAATAAAACAAGAATTGAAGAAGAGAGAAGAGAGAAGAGGTCCTTGCAGATTGGGCAAAGTCTAGTCACTGCAATATGCTGTGTTGAATCAAAGAATTAAAGAAGCAGGTGGTCAAATCATGTAAATCGTAAAACCCCAGACAAGTCTTTAATTTTGAAAGCTTCTTCAAAGTCTGAATAGATTAAAATCAAGAAGTTTGCTCAAGTAAGGTGGGCGGGCGTCCGCCTTTGTTGATTGCTTATAGAATAAATCTGTGTAATTTTCCATTTGCACTTCTCTACCCCATATCCAAATGTTCTTGTTGATAAGGTGCACAGTAAATAATATAGAGCAAGATTTGTTAAGGTTAATCAATGCATAGACAGACATATTTCTTGTGATCTCAGGTTGTGAGGTTGTTAAAGGAAAGATTCCTACTGAAGTGGAACCAAGCTAATTTGAAATTTTAACCTCAGAAGTTTACTATACACATCGTGTAATTCTAACAATAATAAGTAGACTTAGATCTAGTCATGGAATAACAGAGTATTTAGAAAGCTGAGAGGCAGTGGCACTTATTTAAGAATAGTCCAATAAAATATGTTGTGAATAGCTTCTCAAGGAACATTATGATCATGTCACTAAAAATAGTACGAAGTAGTGTGTGATCATCTTCAACTGAAAGAGAGGAGAAGAAAACAACATCATAATAAAAAATCATTGCCAAAAAGTAAAAAGACAAATAGGGACCAAGAAGAGAGCCTTGAGGAAAACCTGAGGTTACAGAACACCACTCTGAACCTGCACCTTGAGACAACCTGCCTCAGTGGCGGCGCCGACTCTTTTTCGGGGGCAAACGAGGGGCAAAGTGAAATTCTGGTGGGGACAAAGTAGCAAATATTTGGAGATTTTTAACCCTTTGGCCACAAATCGCTGATTTCCCCAAATTTGGAGATGTTTGGCCCCCAAGGCCGCCAAATTTTACCACAACTCCCTCATTTTATTCGGTCGGGGGGGGGGGGGGGGGGGGGGGGGAAAACTTAGGGGGAAAGAAAAAATTGGGGGGGAAAAGCCCCGCCACAGCCCCATGCCCCAATCCCCCCTCCAGCCTTTGGAACTTCACCTTTCTGAATAAAGAAATTAAACCAATCACACATACAGGAACAGCTCATTACAACATGATTCAAGAAAAATTTGAGTCTATAAGTAGGCACTTTTTTAAAAAACCTTAGTGAGCATTTGAAATACATGGTATCAAGAAGAACTTTGGAAGAGCAACCTTTGTTAATGCATTTCATTAACCCAATCAATGTGAATTTTAAAATAACCAACAAAGAACAAAAATTTATAAGATATAGTAAGATGCTTGAATTTTTGCTAAGATTAGCATCAAAATTCCAAAGTGGTTTTTGTTCTGTGAAGTAAGTAAATCCAAAGTTGTAAATCTGGTTTTGTTCCCGGTAACAGGGGGCCGGATTCACCTCACATGGCAGCACAACTGCCCTTACGCCTCCTTCCACTCCTCACTTGAAGATGGCCAATAATAACTACACTAAATTTAACCCGAGTTGTATTAAATCAGCCTTACAATTTCAAGATTGTAGATAAAAAACTCAGACTGCCAAAAAGAATGAAGATTTGCATCTACATACAATATAAACCAACCCCACCACCATGTGTATTCCTATAATTGTGTAAAAATACTGTATTCAGTTGGAAAAACTTCAACCAGTATTGAAAAAAATTCATCAAGCCAAAGATTCACCACCATGTGTATTCCTAGAATTGTGTAAAATACTGTATTCAAGTTGGAAAAAACTTCCACCAGTATTGAAAAAAATCATCAAGGCCAAGATTCAGTTATGGGAATAATAGAAAGATTTTCTTAGTGAGCATGAAACTCAAACAACTTATTTAATGTACGAGCATTGAAGTATCAAACCTTTTTGTTTGGATGTAGACCATCGTTGTGACAGGCACTGTGTCAAGTAAGTCCAGCTCTGTGCGTGCACAATTTATGTGAGGAAAAATCGTGACTGTGTCACTTTGACGTAGCTGGGTTATCAGTTCTTGATACAATGGATGAGATTGCAACTTCACATGAATTGGGGCACTTCGTCTGTAAAATGGTACTCAATTACTGCTGAAATTTCTGTGCAATTTCCTCCACAGTAGTCGCACCTTGCAGGTTATTGGGCTTAATATGATATCATGACAAACCTCATCATTTGCATCATGACACGTAATTGTGAACCTGGAGCACTGCACAAAAGAGCTTATAGTCCAATTTCTGTTGCCTATCGAGTCCCCAAACATAACAACTCGGGGATGCAGTTTGTTGTTTCCTGTAAAAATGTGATCAGCCCAATATTCAAAGTAGAAAATTGGAGTTGCAAGCATACAACTTCGTGAGACACTAGTGCTTATCTTGTGGTGAAGGAGGTGAATTGATAGTGGATGAAGTTGCATCATCAGTCAAAACAGTTAAAGGCAATGTGACGTTAGGAATTTGTTTTAGACTGCCGCAAGTGAACTTGATGATCTACCTGGCATTTAACACTTCCAGATACATCTACAGAATCAGCAGATGATAGGCTTCATTGGTTTGGCACCATTTCCTCAGGATTAGTGTTGTGATCACTTCAGTTTAATCTTCCTCAGTGAAAAATTTCAATGCATGATGCAGATCAAGGATTCACTGGTTCTAATTGGTGCAGAAAGAGCATTTTGTAACTAGTGCGAACTTACATCAGACCTTTTTGGATGAGGTTCTCAAAAATATCAAACTATATGTGACCCCCCCCCCCCCCCTTTACCTAATTTGGATACCACTATAAAATGCCATTTCTGGTGCAAATGAGGTGCTTTACCATCAAACTTTGTGAGCTTTGACCCTGTTTGTAAATAGTTTTTGCAATTTTCTTACAAGTAAAGGTACTATGACCAAACTGCTAGAAAAAGAACACTGGCCAAGATTATACAGTGTCAACGAGCTTGAATAAATTAGAGCGCCCTGCTCAGCTGAAAAAGTGAGCCGACTCAGGCGAGCCATGACGTCCTTACATCGTAGCCATCATGATATGAGTTTATGAAAGCCGGCGTTCTGACCACTGGATATGAGTGAGGTAAACTACCATTGTACATGAAACTAACCTACAGAAAGGTAGGCGGAATATAGTCGGAACAAAAAATCGGCCGAGGGGGGTTATGTCGAAATCGCCGCAAAAGGTGGAATTTTGATCGACAGCCTTTACTAAAATGATGTGTCCTTCGCAATGAGATATCGCAATCTAAAGGACATCGCCGGATAAGAATGAATGACGCCATCTATAGTTTTCATGAGACGGATGATTGAACTTGAAAAAGTTTTGCAATAATAAAGCGCTATGCTCAAAATTTACCTGTTGCTGGTTTTCAAAAAATTCCCACTTTACATAAATTACACACAAAAGTGGGTTTTATGTAATTTATAATTACAGGTTTTAATTGTACAATTAAAAGTTCCATATTTTGTAAGCCTTTCCACCCAAGAACACAAGCCGCGTTGCAAAGGATGTGAGCTAATTATTTAGCAACATATATGTGAGTGGCGTTCTGTTTCTGGGGTGGAAAGACCTAATTTTTGCCCCATTTTTGTTTTCTTGGGGGGCCGCGAACACTAAATGGGGAAATTGCCAAAAACAAAACGAAAGGTTTGCATTAAAACATACTATATCACTATATGGTACGGCAGCTATAATCTACCAAGGGCTCTGTTCCGTAGCCTTGGATGAGACCTGTTAAACAACATGCTGAACCATGCAAGTCCTGGGTATCATAACTCATACTAATATACAGGGGATGTATTTGTCAATAAATAGTGCAGAAAGCTATTGAACTGCGCAATTGGAATTGTAATTTTATTAGCTCATAGAGTTTAGTTGCTCATGATATAAATAGCGCGGTCAGGGGTCCATCGTGTTGTATTCCAGAGTTGCTTGAGTGTGAAGAAGGTTATATAATCCCATCTTAGCCGCATAAGCTTATATAGGGATTTGGGTATTGTTATAAAAGGGCTGCCGATAGGTCTATATATAGGCCTACTACAAGCTCCATGATCAAGGGCAGTATGCAAACATCTTCCGTTTCTTCATATAAGTAATCAATGGTCATTGAAATGGGGCTGCTGTGCTTTTTCCGAGAGAATGCCCCTGAAGTTTCTTCAGACTTTTCTAATTTTTTCTGATACAAGTGTATTTGGGGATAAAAAGAACACCTTGCCGTAAATGATATGATAAAGTAATTGTCAAACACCAACTAAAATTGATGGTGAAATATAACTATTATGATTATAGAAAGGGCCTCCTTCTCTCCTTATTCCGCCGGCGATGTCCTTTCAACGTTGCCGGTTGCTAACACATAATACCATCAAATCTACACTAAATCCCTTCCGCAGTGTCAAGTAACAGAAAAAGGAGTCATGTATGATTTGGCGGGCCTTTGAAAGATTAACTCAACCCAAATTCTCGTAAGTTTTTAAGGCGGTTTCATACCTTTTTGTTTCCTATTTAATATTGACCACAAAACAAAAAAATCACGAATTCAGCATATTCATTCCGGAAAGTGTTCTCTATTTTGGTGCCAAAAACTGGCTTCATGGCACCAAAATTGGCACCACTTTCCTGAATTAATTTATTGGATTTAGACTTGTTGTCCGTTTCATTGATTTCGATGAAAACATGGTACATAATAGGATTGTTTGTGAAATTGTAATAAAAATATATAGTTTTATCATAACCACGATTTCCTGTTAAACAAATAAAGTAACATTTTTTTCTAAAAATAATGGCACTTTGGTTGACGATTTCTATTTGGGCCCTTTATTTCAGAGTATGAGGTTTAGGTTAGTTCATAATAAACTGGCAATAACCCTGCTAACAGTCCGCACTCTAATTTATTTTCACGCTTGTTGTATTTGTACCAGATTGACATTAATGACCCCCACATACCATTGACCCCTTCTGTAACATATAAATTGTCCACAAATTTGCTAAAAAAAAAAACACTGGCTAAGGATTCAAGGGTGTCAGTACACAGACGACCTTAAATGATTCCATGTGACTTTGACCCCCATTGAGAAATCTTTAAAATGCAACTTCCTTGGTGTACACAAAATAGCAAAAGCTATTACCACTTCTAAAATAGATTTTTATTTTATAAAACTGATTTATATTGCCAGATAAGCAGGAAGTGCCCATGCACATTTTCCCACTTTTTCATGTGAGCTTTCCAATGTATCCCAAAATGAATAATTTAAAAAAAACATTTAAAATATTATTGCAACTAATTTTTCACAAAACGAAATGTACACCTCTTTGACCTGTGGATTTGGGTCCAAGGTCAAAATAAGGTTTAACCTAAGTGACTTGATGTTATATAGAGTCATCTTGAATTATTAAACTCTGCAGTAAACCTCGTCAGGAACCCGGATTCCCCAAAACAAATGTAAGTAGGTATAATCACAGTCGAAAGCATTTCCCATTTTCCCACATATGTACTTACCCGGTTATTACCCCCCAACATTGGCGTATCATTAGTCCAATACGGATAAAAGACAGCAAATACTATATCTTCTATGATTTAAAAAAAAATTTTTTTGTCATCAAAACAACAATTTTAATACAACAAACAATTTTATATTTTTCTTTAACTTCTTGTAACCTATATTTTCCTTATATTCATGTTTATTTGTGTGATTTATCCGCTATATTTTTGCAAGAGTTCACATAATTTTGTTTAAAAAAAAAAAAAAAAAAAAAAATTTGGTTCAATATGATTCATATATCCGAATAGTATTTTGATATCTTTTAGGATAAAGACTTCTTCATAACCTCTAACCCTCTGTCACTGATGCAGGCGATGGCCGCCTGTCATATGAGTTTGAACCACATAAAAATCTAAAATCCTACATTATATTGTAATGGGGTAAGTATTTTACTTGTTGTCATGTTGATGCATCATTGCAATGATGGTTAAATGAGAAATTCAACCATGCTTTTATATTGTTCCTTAAAATAACACTGCTTCTATGACCTGTTATAACTTCACAGGGGCTGATTAGCTCCCCCATCAAAGCAAACCAATTAGTCTTCAGGCTTGAGGAAAGGGGGGCGAAGGGAGCCATCAATGTAATCAATTCCTTGGTCGACAATCTTGGTACTGTTGCCTGCAGCATTATTTGTCTATCACATGTCTAAAATAAGCCAAAATTGGCTTTGGGGAACATTTTCTACAGCAACTTATGATTTGTAATTTTTTTGTTACTTTAATAGCGGCAACATGTGACGGCCCTCACAGCCTATGGATGATTCTTCGCTCTTCCTACCACCCTGTCTTGAATATCTCAGTCGGTTAGAGCGTCGTGCATGTATATAATGTCGCCGGTTCGAATCCGGTCCAAGCGCACATGGGGTTTTTTTTTTTTTTTTTTTCAACACTGTCCGTGCGCTGGCCATCTCCAGGGAAGATAATAATATATACAACATGTGACGGCTTTGAATGCTAATAAGTGGGCGTCAAACATTGTTGTATTGACTTTGCTGCATTTAATTCGCATTGGTCATATGTAATTTCATCTGCCTGATATTCAATAACACTGCGACTTTAGTATAGCATAATGCATTTGGGCACAGTCAATAAAATTGACTTTATATGGGCAATGTTTTTGGTGTGTGTTTGGACCCCGGGGGTACCAAAATTGGGTACAGTGTGTGCCTCCGTCGGGTAAAAAAAATCACCCCATATGTTTATAGTGACCAAATTGTAACAAAATATGAGCCCCATTTATATAGTGGTCCCAAATTTCAGACCCATTGCTATAGTTGGCTTTGAAATTTCCGCACCATTTTCATAGTAATTCTTCGCAAAATCGGCCCATTTTCATAGTACGTGTCCGAAATTATGAAAAATCAAACATTTTCTCATTGTGATTTTACCGAAAATAGGAAAATTGAACCCATTTTCATAGTAATTGGACCAAAAATTTTGAAAATGGACCCATTAATATAGGAGCAATGACCCTCAAAAAATACCCATCAATATATAGCATGGTGGGAAAAATGACCCATTGTTATAGTAAGGGGTGAAAATGTAAATAGTCCAGGACCTTCTTAGAACCCCGCTTACAATTCATCTGCAAGAGATTCTGAGACTGATTTGAGTTGTTGGACCATTTACGTTTAAGAATCACACATGTGCTTTTTCGCAACCTGCTGCGAGATGCCAAAAATCCAGATGGCCGCCGTAAGCCCATTTTAAAATATAAATTTACTTTTGATACCTAAAAGTATGTTTAATAGCCTCATTTTAGGGGTTTTGGGGTACTGGGAATTAATTTCGACAATGTTTTTATCATTAGAGGTCCATTTCTGTATGAGGCTTTGGAATTCCAAATGGTCCGGCATTCATATGAAAAGTTACACATTTTTGATGACTTAACCTAGTGATTATGTTGAATACATCGTTTATGGGGGTTTTAAGTGCTGGGAATTCATTCTTACATCATTTTTTAATCATTAGAAGTCCATGTTACATGGTATGGATTTGGAATTCCAGATGGCATCGCTGTCGTATGTAATAAAGTGCACCTTTTGAAAGACTCACATCATCCTAGAATATGTGGGTATACATCGTTGTATATGGTTTGTAGGTGTAGGAAATCCATATTTGACACCATTTTTATGATTAGAGAAAACCAAAGGTCAAAACAGAAATTTACTTCCGTGAATTATTATATCTGTGTACAAGGTTTGTTGTAAAACATTTTAAAATTTTCAAAAATGGCCGCCACCATTAACTACTTTTGCCTATATCTTGGTCCTAAGATTTCGTAGAGGAAATTCTGGTGTCCTGAACTACACCCATGTTTTTAGGGTCAATGAATTCCATTACACCATTGATACAATGCTGGACCATACATGTGCGGCAGCAATCTTGAATTTTTCAAAATGGCGCCAAAAGAATGGATGATATTACATTCGACCTTTGATAGAGGTAGAAGCATGATTCGGGTGTCTATACCCATGTTTACAAGGTAAGGAATCAAAAAGATCAAAGGTAATTTACTGGGTTCTTTGTTGTGGCAGCCATTTGTTTATTTCGTTGAACTTAATTCCCTCCAATTGGAGATAGGAGCAAAAGTATAGAAACTAGTGTCAGAAATTGAACAAAAGCCATTCACTTGGTACAGTGATGTGAGTTGATGATTTGACATAGTAAGAGACATTTATGGCCAAAAAACAAAAGAGTGGTAATGAACAAATGTGTGGTGACAGAGGTTGGCATTGTCATTGGTAAGACATAGTTGGCGTGGACCACTTGTATTTTTCCCAATGTTCTTGAAGGATCTATGACGTTAAGTTGACAATCTAGACAGTGCACACTTATTTAGTCCGTATGTACACTAGATCTGGCGTTAAGGTTGAGATTTTTAAGTGACATGGTTGGCTGATGGCGTCATAGTGTCATAATTTGAAAGGACATAGTGATGGTATCAGATTGGCAGTGAGATTGACTGCTGTCATAATGACAGGACAAGCGATGTTTGTTGGTCAGCGGTGGCAGGTCATTAATGGAAGGAAAATAGCTGACGGGTGTCATAATGGCGTATGTTCATAATTTGCAGTGGCCTAATTGAAAGTAACATAGCTGATGGTGTAGTAATAATTCGCAGTGTAATAAATTGGAAATGTTATTTTTGTTTGGCAATAGTTGGACCATTGAATCATCAGAGTCATCGTGTCCTTAGTTCTCTGATGAAAAAGGTGGAGCGTCCTGATCATCTGAATCGGCGTTTCACCCGAACACTCTGTCGAAGAATCGGACAATCAACCCATAGTGGTTCTAAATGCACCAGATTTTATTGTCTATCCATGTCCATCAGTTGGGGATGGATAGTCTACAACCTACAACGGGGAGTAGAGGACCGTCTACATATAGAAACCTGATAGGTGATCTGTCGCAGATATGTTGTCGTAATGCTGAACGACATGGTGGTAAAGTAGGCAAGGTGAACATTGCAGAGAGGTGCAATATACCGTCATCACAACATTTTCTCCATGATGAGAGTGAACTGAGGCTTGTAAACTCTCTTGAATCTTGGTACGTTACGACCAGACAGCGATATATGGTTCATTCTCAGACACTTTTCATTCCTTTCCCATCACCATAGCTGTTACACTGGACAGGAAAAAAGGACTCATCAATATAACAGAAATGGTCTTACTCGGGTAAGTTGTTTGGCTGTTGGCCTACATTGCCTTCACATTTAGGATACAATAAAGTGCATTATTAAGGCCGACAGTGAGGTGAAAACCTATCAAAGTGATTTGCAGAAGTTCCAAGTTCCAACCCTCTGCAGACCTAGGAAGGGCTAGTGGGCGGGTTGTCCACTAAGAATTGCTTGCTGGCTTCGAAGAATTCCATGTGCAATCTATGGTTCGACCGAGATTCAAGAGGTTGACAGCATCAGGTTCACTCTCATGATCATGGAGGAAATGTTGCTGATGTGGTATGTTGCACATCGGCCATGTCGTGCAGCATACAACAACACACCGTAGAGAGAATCACAGGTTGCATATGGGACACGAGCAGAACTCCGTTGTAGACAGTCCCTCTCCAACTGATGGACATGGATGGCAACTATACTCTTGGCACTTAGAACCATTATGGGTTGATTGGCCTATGATTCTTTTCGAAAGCTCTTGCAGAAGAGAGGACTTGATACAAGTGATGGACTGACGATGATTCAGCGATCAGGACTCTCCACCTGTTTCATCAGAGAACGACGAAAAGACAGCGATGACTCTATGATGAGTGATCCAACTATGTCACCAACAAAAATAAACATTTCCAATTATAAATGACAATGCAATTATGAAACATCAGCAATGTCACTGCCAATTATGACACCATCAGCCAACCAGGTCACTTAAAATCTCAACTTACGCCCAAACTCGGGTACATACAGACTGATGCACGTGCGATCTCGATATTTGTCGCTTACATCCTAGATGCGTTCAAGGAACATTGATAACTACATGTGGTCACCACCCAACAATGTCATTACCAATGAAACTGCCAACTCTGTCACTGCCACATTTGTTCACTACCATACCATGTCCTACTGTGTTTTGGCATTAAGCATTTTAAATATGTTGAAATCCGCCCCGCCAACAACTCACAGGTACCAAATTAATGACTTTTGTTCATTTTGACACTATATTCTATACTTGGTGCTCCTATCTCCAAAGTAGGGAATTCCGTTAACCAAACAACCATGGCTGCCAAAAAACAAAGAACCAGTAAAGTTACCTTTGATCTTTTTGGATTGCCTTGACCCTGTAAACATGGGTATAGACACCCAGAATCATGCTTCTACCTCTATCAAAGGCGAATGGATGTAATATATCCATTTTTCTTGGCGGCCATTTTGCAATTCAAGATTGCTGCCGCAAAATGAATAGTTGCAGTCCGCATTGGTATCAATGGTGTCATGAATATTGACCCTAAAAACGGGTGAAGACACCGAATCTCCGGGACCAAATTGCTAGGCAAAGTAGTTAAAGCGGCACGGCACATTTTCACAAATATGAAATTTCTTCAATTTGCTCTCAAATGATAGTCTAGGCCTTGGAAGAACGAGATATATTTTACACATAAAAAAACATACCCCACAAAGATAGGGACATTGATATGCGGATTAAAAGGACATCCAGGGAATTTGTTTAGGGCAAACTTTAAGTTGTCCATAACTTTAATCAAACAAATGTGTTGATGGACTGTATTTCATGGATATTAAACCACAAAGGTTAATAGACGGTCAAACAGTGTGCAATAGCGGGGGAAACATGCAAACGGAGTGCGTGGTATTGTGGTGTAAACCGCCATTTTCGTCGTCTGTTGAAGTTAACGTCGCCGGCGACGTTAAATTACAAAATCGTTCTGTTACCATAAGGAAGCTGATTTGGTCTAATCATTCGGGTGAGGGCTTTTGTATCTAAAAGCTGTAAAACCATGCAAAAAATATCGTTTTGAAAAATCGTGAGGGCAGCTATATTTTTCAAATGTGCCATGTCTCTTAATGGTGGCTGGCCATTTTGAAATTCAAGATAGCTGCAACAATAAAATGGTATATCATTGTTATTCAATGGTCTCATGAATTCCTTGACCCAACGTTGTTCTCTACCATAAAAAAACTGGTGGTCAAATATGGATTTCCTATACCTACAACCATCTACAAGGAGGGGTATACACATTAATTTCTAGGTGAGTCTTTCAAAATGGTGTACGTTACATATGACAGCCGCGCCATATTGGGAATTCCAAAATCCATCCCAGTAACATGGGACCTTTCTAATGGATAAAAACGATGTCAGAAATGAATTCCCAGCACCTTAAAACCACATAACGAGAAATTAAAATTAAATACTAGGTTTTAAGTCATTCCAAAATGTGGACTTTCATATGCTGCCGGCGGACATCTTGAATTCAATCCATCATGTAACATGGAACTCTAATGATAAAAACGATGTCAGAATGAATTCCCAGTACCCCCCAAAAACCCCTAAAACCGAGGTGGTATTACACATACTTTTAGGTATCAAAATTAAAATTTATATTTTAAAATGGCTAACGGCGGCCATTCTTGGATTTCGGAATTCACAGCGGTTTCGAAAAAGCACCTGTGTGATTCTAAAGGTAAATGGTCCAACAACTTCAAATCAAGTCTCAAGGATCTCTTGCGGATGAAGTGTAAACGGGGGGTTTAAGCAGTCGGGACTATAACCCATATCGGCGGACATATGTACCTACCCTTTTCCACTGAGTGCCCCCCCCCCCGGGTGTTGGAGTGTTGTGTTTATTCATACTATTGGGTTTACGTTTAAATCATTATCTTACATATCGTGCCCACATCACATACTGTCGTGTCTGTCAAAATGCTGTTTTCGAGGCGGAAATCTCATTGAATCTCTACAGGAAGATTTAATGTTTGTACTATAGAATGAAACATACCAATTTACTTTTTCATTTTGAAGTCTGACGAAACATTCCTGAAGTTTTTTTAACCTGCTGAGTTTTGAAGTGGATTTATTCTGTATAAAGCTACAAAGTCAAAATCTGTATGTGAAAACGCAAAAAAAGTTGTATTTCACATAAGCGTTAATTTCATTGTTATATTCAATGCGTTGATCTGTTGTGAAACTGCCATGTGCACACACGAGGCAGATACAATGTAATAGATCTGTATGTGAAAAAGCGTAAACAGCTGGTTTTACGAACAGCGTTTAATTATAGGGCCTATGAAATTACGTGTAAAATGAAACATACAACGTATGTGAAATGCGATTTTTGCAGTTTTGCGCTTATTGATCCAAAATGATTAAATGGGCTTGTTCCGAGCGTCTTTGGGAACCCCCCTCTGATTTTATGGAAGTAGTATCAATCTTGATGTCAGATGAAAGGCCGTATTTTTCTCATAGTCGTCCTGAAATTTAGCTTTCAAATCCACTTCTTTCTCAAGATACAGATTAAAAACTAGCGTTTAGGGTTTTAACCACTAATATTAGCACAGTAGTGAATAGAGCTTGCACTAGGCATTATGTTTATAGCATCAAAACGCAAGTTAATTCCCACGGTACTTGATGGTATTTGTGTTACAGGGTCAGACTCTCATATCAAGTAGAGAACACGATAGCCAAAAATCGGAACTAGCACCTTTAATTAATATCTCACTAATTAGGTCACTTTCAGTATTGTCACTTATGCAGTATATACCATAAATTATAGTACATGCAAATATCTCAAAAAAGTAAAAAATTAGGAAAATTTCAGATAAGACAGTATGTGATGTGGGCGACGCATATCTCGTGTTGCCTTTTCTTTTTTTTGGATGTCCATATAGAAGAAGACAAGGGTTTCTCTTACTGGTTATGGGGTTAGCCTCTTGAAATCGAGTTTTACATGTCTTTTTCTATTGAAAAACAGGCCCATAGGAATCATGACCTTGTTAGAACTAATTTTCTGATCAATTTCCAAAATTGTGTCGCCATTGCCTTAAATTGCTTCTAACATAAAAGACAATGCACAGGGGCAACAGCTGTGTGCACAGGACAGAAAAAGATAAGCCGAGTGTGAAAAACATTTCTCAGCACTTTTAGTATTGTATTCCGAAGTTATATTTTCATCTGGTACTGTTACAACAGCATAATTGATATTTTTTACGTGTTTATCAGAATGGAGGTTCTTTAGTTACTAGAGTGCGATTATAAGGAATTGAACGGCAGACAGTTTTGCTGCCAGATGTCATGGCTTCAGGATTTGAGGGATGTAACATACTGAAACTTTAATAAGGTAAAAAAGAATAATTTCTACACGGTCACTTTTTGTTTTATCAAAAATTAGGAAACAACAGGGCATTCATGTGTCCACAATTGTAAATTAAACCATGCCAGGGCCGTCCCCGGGGCGGGGGGGGGGGTGGTACACCCACATTGCAAGAATCCTGGTCGGCAAAAATGTTGGCCTTGACGGAGGATTTTATCGGTATAATGTCGGCACACTCCCCCATTGTTGTGTTGTTTTGTTTTAGCTTGAGAATGAAATGGTGTGGTTGCGGTGGACTAGCCCCCCCTCCCTCCTCCCCACCCCCTTCCCGATTTCAAAGACAGACCGAGTGAAAAAAAAAAAAAATTGGGTCTACCTGGCGGGCGCAGCAACGAGCCGGAAAATTTGAGAATATCTGGAATCCGGCCCTGATTTGTCAGCAAAACACAGACTAACACCCCCATAAAAAAATGGCAACCACCCAGATTGGAATGCCTAAAAGTGTGATGCATCATAAGGACGAATTTCAATCTTTCCCTTTGAAGTGGTCAAGTCAAAATTTGACCTCATGATATATTTTTACTATTGCATGAATATGGGCAATCAGTATTTGTTTTATGAGTTGGTATCCTAGGCTAGAAATAAGCAGGTACTGGGGGGAAATTTACCCCAGCTAAATGCAAAATGCCCCTGGTTCTGAAACAAAACTGTACATTTGTATAGACCAGGGGCAATAAAATGTTCTTCTTCTTAGCGTGTCCACAAGTCATTGGTATTGGCTTGTGGTGATGTCAGGATTTATTCAACTGAGTAAGCTGATCCGGGGCCGCGTGTATCTATGATATGGACGCTCATAACATGGCCCGCTTATTTTTGATACTGGGGCGGATTGGGAACAGTCAGGGGTTTACACCCTACTCTTTTTCGACACTTACTGCGATGTACATGTACAATCACGACTCTCTGTACACGGGACCGATGGCTTAATGTCCCCTCCGAAGGATGGGATGCTTTCATGATTCGTTTGCCCAATTCCAAGTGAACCATGGAGGAGAGCGGTATTCTGTATTTAATCAATAGCTCGTATACAGATTAAATCCATAATTGAGCACCCGAATAATATCCCACCAAGTGACCCCCACAGGGATTCAAACCTGGGATTTTTGTTAAATTTGCGCCACAGGAAAGCACCCTAACTGCTAGGCCACGCTCTCCCACATGAGAGCTCTCCCACATTTTTAATAAAATGTTAAAAACATTTCAAGCCTTGCTGATATCTTGTTATGCCATAAAACTATCACATGGTTGAAATCACTGTAATGAGTAATATTTTTTGTGATAATATTTGATAAATATTTAATCAGTGATCCACCCGAAAGAGTGAAAATATTTGAAATTTGCAGGAATAGCTTAAAAGTGAAGGCTAGTTAGTTAGTTAACCAAAGTTTTAAATCCGGTTTTGTCCCCGTAAACGAGGGTGGCCGGATACACCTCACCCTCAGCAATACTGCTGTGTGAGGATTCATTGGAGCAAAAGATAATTGACCGGATGCCCTTCCTGACGCCAATCCACAGTTTTCGGCGGTGGACCTAGCCTTTGGGCAACCACGCCCATCATGCAAGGCAGCATGTGCTAGATGGCCACCATTAGCTCTCCAGAGCTGATGCCCTTGTAGGTAGATCTTCTTTTTCATTCTACCAGGGTAACCAGCTACCAGGGTAACCAGCTAAATCTGAAGAATTCCCATAAGGATTTTTTTTCCAACTGAAAAATTGAAAGAAAGGGGAAAAAACAGCAATATTCAAAAATATGAACCTCCATTCAATTATGTGTTGTAGAAAGTGTCCGTACTGACAATTATGGCTAAAATAATCGATTGTGGCTTTATTTGGCTACGCTTAGTCTTATCACTTGCAGGGTTTGTTAGAATACCCATACTTGTTCCAGACATGCAAAATCTGTTTTTTGATGATTTTTTCATTTTTCTGATTTATCAAATCACTGATAGTGCCTATAACTTTTTAGCTTTCCCCAGAAGCTACAATCTTGTTTATAATTGTTGGAACACTTTGTGCAGATTTGGTTCCCACCCCTCAATTCAATGTTGCATGAGCACGACACACTTGGTCAATCTTGCTGCATTTTATTTTCAATACTGACTTGGGAGGGGACAGGGAGGGGGAAAGAAAGTTATAGTTACAATGCGTTAATGCCTATATCTTGCATAGCTGCCAATATTAACAAGTGTTCCAAGAACTTTCGAACAAGATTGTAGGACCATTGGTGGCAGAATGTTTTCAAAGTAGAGGGACCAAATTGCTTCTGGTGCCCAGTGGTGTAGGATTATTTGGAAAATTAGATCAAATTCCCAAGATTTTGTTGTAAAACTGCAGAGGTCATCCCCCTTCAAAAGTGGAGGGCCATTTCCCCCCATTGGAAAATCCATGTTCACATGACTAGATTTGAGCAGTCAACCACTGTAGAAGCTGTTGTTGGAAGAGTAATGTATTAAATCAAGAATTTTGGGAGTTGGTGTTTTTTGCTTTCCTAGCAGAAATCAATTTTTATCCCCCTGGCTTGAAAAGCAGAGGGGGATATTGCGAGGGTGCGCATGTCCAT